>CM019176.2:65587542-65829107 GCA_009739505.2 Apolygus lucorum | reverse complement strand
GCGTACTTTAAGGCAGTGGTTCCCAATTCTATACAGGGTGTCGACCAAACTTCGAGGATCAATCGCACATCTAATTTAAGTAAGAAAATGTATCGTAGCATCTTTGTTTTAACCCCTTGTTTTTCCAAGTTTTTTTTATTTCAAATTTTTTTTTGTGTTCTTGAACATGTCACTAAAATTACCAGAACCACCTTAATTTACCGTAAACATGTAAAAATAAGGGCACCGTTAGAAAGGGCGCCAAATTTCCCATTTTCCTACAAAAAATCATTTCCAGTAAAGGATGGCGCTTCTTTCAAATTTTAAAGGCGAATGAAGAGTAAACCAGAAGGGCAAGTGAACTCACAATCGAGATGGAATTCTTTCCTAACAATTGGCAGAGTGGAGGGGCTCTCTAACTCATTATGACTCGAGTTGCTCAATGACCAAATCACGAAGGTCTGAGATATGGAGGCTCGGCCCTTTCCCCAGCCTGACTCACCAGGCTACCTAACATTTTGGAACAGGTAGTCGTCTATGTCAGCAGGAATACCCTTTGAAAAATTGGCCAACCGCATTCTTTCTATCTTCGAACAGTACTTACAAGGTAGGGTATACACCCAAGTAGTAACAGTAACTAATGCAGTTGACCGAACTTTCTCATTTACCTAAATCGTCAGCCTCCTGGGGAATATAAATATAAGCGCTCTGGAATAAGCAGATGAGTAAAGTCCTAGGTATCTTGATTAATTAATCGATTAATCTTCCAGATATTTTGTCAGGTCAGGAGTGGAAGAGCTGGTCTCAATCGCTCAGTCAAGACTCCCAATATCTGGGAAAGTTCAGCCGAGGACGGCAGCTTTGTTTACCCAACAGATCATCTGACTCAACATTTCCCACAGGGGTCCGCAAGGCACAAAAGGATCACTACACAAAATACCAAGATACAAACACTAGATTTTAGCGCTTTAGAATGTCCCGTACAGATAACTTTGTCGCTCAAGCAGTTGACCGAGGACATAAATAGTAGGTATGCATCCCGTTGGACTAGGTACCTACCTAACTAATACCCATACCAGGACAGCAAGGAGGGTGGTTCACAAAATCAATAACATGGGTGAGCTGGACTATGTAGCAACAAATTTAACCAATCCGAGAAGTTGATTTACAATCGTACATATTGAATGAAACATCAAATCCAAGCACTGAGAAAATTAGATATCGTATAACGAAATTGTACGTGTACAATTCAGTCGAACAGCGTTCGAAATCGGCGTCCCAATCTGGTACACAAACCCATTTATTCGCTAATATAGTACGTAAATAATTCATGGAAATAAACTCACTCAGCGGCTACCACCAGTACGTGTAATAAAAAACTAAATAGGGATAACTTTACAATATTTGGAGTCCACATTGCACTTTCATAAACTCACAAGAGACGAAAAATCATTCAAAACATGGTTGAAAAATGATTTTTATACATTTTCGTCAAACCGTGGTGCTCTCGGATTGGTCGGCAGGAAAGTCACAGCCATTTGAATCATGATAAAGCTGATAACGCAGACGATACAACAGCTGATTAAGTGTTTAAAACGCACACTAGAAGCGCTAAATATGCACTTTCATGTGTAACTACCGCCAAAATGGTAATTAATTCAAACTTTAAGATCCAAATCGTACCAGATGTAAGCAATGTACGAAGCAAAAGTCTGGACAATTGTTTAGGTGTGGATTTCGTTAGTTTTAAATTCCATGATAAATTTATTGTATGCAGTAATAATAAAATAAGGAAAGTTTAGTATTCAAATATTTTTTAATTAGTAAAGCAGGAGATAGGTAGTTCGATCTGAGGAACTGAGGTTTATTCTGATGAATCTTGATAGTCCACACAGTCGCCATCTCCTGGCATCAGGTCAAACTAATTCCAGAGTTCTGGTTACACAACAGAAAGTCACTCTTCAACCAGGTGGTTCAAAATTTCAACCTTCAAAATATGTAGATACATTTTTATTTTTCCAATCACTACCAGGTATTCAAAGGAGCTCGTTACAGAAATTTTTATCATAGTCAAACGTTCCAGTAACTCATGTGTAACGTTTATAACCACCTTTCCTGGAATGAAACTCTGAAAGAATGATTTTTGTACCGAAAACATAATGATTATTGACTGTGTGGGAACACGTATCATCCTTATGATTTTTTTAAACTCTTGAAAACATTGGGTAAGTATCGAAGTAGTAGTTTTCTGGACGATTCCAATCGTAAGTTTTAAATCTACCTATTCTTAAACTTCAGAATTTTTCTAAGCATGTACTTAGTGTATGCACTTTTACCTAGACTGAGTAGAAAATAATTTAATAAAATTTCAAGATTTGTTACAATAGTTATTTGACATAAGTACTTATTTTGTATTTTAACACAATATATTAGATTGGTAAGGGATATCGGTAATAAGAACCAGTCATATTAGTTGAAAGAGCTCCCTCTGTATTACGAGTTCAATATTTATATCAATTTCAACCTTGAAAATAATTACTTTTGGTAGGTACTTGGCGTTCAAAATATTGTAAAATTGTAATGAAATTAATTAACTTACCTGAATGAATAATTCATTCAGGTAATAATATATAATAATAATAATAATAATTATTATTATTATTTATTATTATATTATTATTATCTTTATTATTATTATCATAATAATTATTATTATTTTTCTCGCCTGTGAGATTTTCTACTTGTCCGGTAAGTAGGAATAGAAAAATGTATTATAATGTTGCACTTGGTTAAATATTGCGAAATATTCATGAATGTAACAATGGGGTGTGCGCATGGGTCTGTTTATTGAAAACTGTTTATTGTTATTTTTATTCTAAGCTAGACCTCATTCTGAGAATTTTGACACCAACCCGACCTTTTTCTATGGGTTTCAAAGTTTGAATGTTTATGACGTCACAGTGGGCTGGGGGGTCCCGCCCTGGCGAGAGGGGCGCGTGACGTCAGAATAATTTGAAACTTTGAAAAATCATAGAAAAAGATCTACTCACGCTAGAAGGGGTCGCGGTTGGTGCCAAAATTCTCTGGATGCAGTCTACTTTCGATTAAAAAGCTAAAAAAAAATCAAGGCGCACCCCCTATTGACGTTAGATGGTCCCCTTCGAAAACCATTTCCCCCAGACTGATAGAAAATCATATTTCTACCCACCTACTGCGCAAACGTGAATTCCTTTTAACAACCATAACTTCTATATTGCTTCCGAGTCTACCAAGGTAGCGGAAGCTTTGTTTTCACTTTTCAAGGACGAAAAAAAAAGTTCTCCAAATCAAAATTTTCACTCGCGTGTTTGCGTTTTAGACCTTTCTGAACCATTTTGGTTCCGTGTCTGTCCGTCTGTCATGAATTCCTTGTAACGCGCATAACTATACGAAGTTATTGTCCGATTTCTATGAAATTTTTCAGGGATTGTGCGGGTTGGTGTGTAGACGGTCCCCTATGAAAATCAGTCATCCCCGGACTGATAGAAGCGACTGCGTCATGCGCAAACGTGAATTCCTTGTAACGGCCATAACTTCTACATTTTTCATCCGATTTCAATGAAATTTTCAGGGATGTTACAGATTAGTGATTAGATGGTCCGCTATGAAAATCATCACCCCCGAATCGATAGTAGCCGATGCGCATGCGCAACGTGAATTCCTTGTAACGGCCAGAAATTCTACATTTCCCATCCGTTTTCAATGAAATTTCAGGGATGTTACAGATTAGTGATTAGATGTTACCCTATGAAATCATCACCTTCGGACTGATAGTAGTCACTGCGCACGCGCAAACGTAAAAATCCTTGTAACAGCCGTACAGTTGCGTTTGACGTGAGGATCTCAAATCCTATTCACCAACCCCTTTATAGAACAGTCAGCAATGCTCCAATCACTACCGCACTTACATTTTTCGTCCGAGTTTGATGAAATTTTCTAGATTGTCCAGATTAGCGTGTAGATGGTCCCCTATGAGGGTAGTGGAAGGTACTTATAGATTGGTGTTTTGAGATTAATTACTATGCATCGGATCATCTATTTAATCGGGTTATGGATACGAGGAAGCTATGTGTCACACCCACTTGGCAGACGTTTTCTCATCCGATTCGACGAAATTTTCAAGGATTATGCGGATTGGCTGGTGTCAAAATTCTCAGGATGAGGTCTACTTTCGATCAAAAATCTTTAAAAAATCATGCACACACCCCACAAAGAAAAGCCATAAATGAAAAGTATCCCCCAGTTTACCGCTTAACTTCAAGGATCAAATCGTCTAAAAAGCAATAAATCAAGGTAATTAATTTTCCGTCCGTCCCCCAGTTCCAATGCACCGATTTTGTTGAAATTTGGTAAATCGGCTCCACGTTGGGTCTAGTTTTGCCTCCAAAGGTTTTGGTCAGTTACTTCAAAGGGATAAAAAATAGTTGAAAATTTTCCAAACGCCCTAGCTCGAAAACGTTTGATGTAAAGGTATTGGTTTTTTTCTCTAATTTAAATTAGTATTGAATGAGACCATACAGAGCTCTTAGGACCAGAATGATCAAGCAGAAACAAGAGTGTGTTCGCGAATGAGGGACCTAGGAAATTGGGCTTATCTCCATTCAAAATTTATCTGATAAAATTACCTAATAATAATTTTGCTTCTTTTTCCTTTCTTCGATTAGAGTTTCCCAAATTTCGTAATTTGCGCAACAATAACTGATGTTTTGTTGGAAGGGACCATTAAAGGCAAAGCCGAGTTTTTGTCCACAAGGGCATTTTCTTGTTTACCTTTTTTGTCGATACTGTCAAAATACCTCCTTCGAGCTTTTGCGAAAACTAGACTGACAGAACTAAAAATTTCTTTGATTCATCTAAGTCGTAGCTCGTACATTAGGCATCTAATGTTTGCTAAATCCTAGATGAAATTGAAGTTTTTTTTTTTTAAACCCAGGTTCTACTTGTAGGTAATTTAACACACATTTGGTAAGCCAAATTGATTATAATGATAGAGGAAAATAACGACACTCAACAAAGACATATTTTTTAAAATTTATTAAATAAAATACAACTATCCATATTTAAACCATTTTAACACTCTCACACAATCTATTATTTCGCTACGGATTTTTTTCACAATTTAGTATTTTAGGTATCAATTTTTATAAATTTATTTTGTGATTCGACAAAATGATTCACTGCTAGATAAATAAAACGAAAAAACATTCAAAAATTGAATTGCACAATATCTTTAATACAAGATTTCTGATGGTTTACAAAAGGCAGGTAAGTGATGTTTCAGAATAGCCTCAACATAAATTCTAGGTAACTATGTTGTAGAAAAAGTTATGAAAGCAATATTAAGGGCCCAAGGGACAACTTGCTCTCCCAGCAGTCACCGTTACCACAACGCACTTCAAAATCGTTCGAACTAACATTCGAAACAGGATTAGTGCCAAGGAAATACCTGATCACCAAGGAAACATAGCACAATAAGTAAATATTGTTTAATTTAGTTCTTCAGAAGAAGAAATAGTGTTTAATTTAGGCCGGTACGTAAACACTAAATGGAATTTTAATAGCTATAATAAAAAATATGAAAAGAATCCAGTAATTAAATAGTGGAAGCAGAGAAAATACATAAGATTGTGAACTATCCAGGGGTAACGAGATACCTTTCCTGAGTCAGTGGTCCCGCGGGCACTTAGGAAGGAGTCAACCTTCGATGTGTATTATTTTGGAAGCACTCAGCCTACATAATTATAATTGATTAATACAGCAATGAAAAAATGTTAAAATGATAACAATTATAAGATGCCAAGCGCGCACTCCACACAGTAACACAAAATCTGATCTTAAACGTAGAGGTGAATTTTGTTCGCAATGGTCGTTCTGCACATGTGACAAACGGTCAGCTCTGCGGAGCATTTGTCGCAGGCGGAGTGACCACAGAGGAAGACAACGTTTCGTCGACGCTCCATACAAATACCGCAGCAGTGGACTTCTTCGATTTCAGCAATCTTGGTCTCAAGATAACGAAGAGCTTCAGCTGACGGCCTTCGAGGCTTGTATGTTATGGTTTTCCCATCTTTCCAATCCGTTTGGAAATGAGTTCTTGACAAGTGAGGCATTTCTTCATGCGGGAAGAGCAGTCCTCACATGCAACTCTGTGACCACAGGGTTCCAGGAGGACGTTTTCAGAAGACATTTCCGAGCAAACTAAACACTCCGCAGCGTGCCTGTGAGCTCTGCGTTTGGCCCTTTCTTGCTCCGATTCTATGAATGATACAAGTTGATCCGTTCGTTCTTCACCTGCAATGGAGGCACAGGTTTCGCCTTTGTTGTTCTCCAACATGAGGTTCGCACCTTCCTGAACGAGGTAGGCTGCAATTGCCAAGGCCTCACCTTTAAAGCCTTTATCCTTGTTATTTTCTTCCTCTTCTTTGGCAGTTCTAGCTGGTGAAAGAGGCACGAAATATTTCCTCCTCTTCATCTCTTCATGGATCCGATAGGTCTCAGGAGAAGTCACCGCATCCAATTCAACAGAAATTGTGTTAGCTTTCAGCAACGCCATGTGAAGAGCGGTGTCACCATCTTCATCTGCGACTTCTAGACTGGCACCGTTTTCAACAAGAAGTTCTACAACTCCCGCATGACCTTGTGAAACAGCCAACATTAGAGGTGTCTGTTTTCTATTGTTCGCTAAATCTATACTAGCTTTGCCCAATTGACTAGAACCTCGGCAACTGTCTTGTGACCATTAAGCGCAGCAAGATGGAGCGCACTGAATCCGTCATTCTTCTTTATGTCGGTTAATTGACGATTAACAGCTATTAGGCGTTCAGTTGCAAAAGTATTTCCTTTTAATGCAGCATGATGAAGGGCATTGAAACCTCTCTTATTTCTCAAATCCAAATCAACCGTTGGGCATTCAGTAATCAACTGTATGGCTTCAGAACAGTAGTTACCTATTGCATCATGAAGTGCTGTATCACCATAATTATCCTGAATGTTACATTCGGTCTAAATTTGAATACAGCTTCAACACAACTAACGTGCTTCTTTGAGACTGCAATGTGTAATGCTGTGCATCGATTGATATTTACGGCATCAACATCAGCACCTGCTTCAAGTAACACTTCCATAACAGGACTTTGGTTACCGAATGCTGCATAATGCAAAGGAGTATCCCCTTCATCGTCAGTAATCTTTACATTTGCCCCTGCCGCAATCAATAGCTTTACTATTGCAATATGCCCTTGGTGACTAGCTACTTGGAGACACGTTTTGCTTGCAGATTTTGCATCTATTTTATCAGGATTTTGAGTGAAGAAGTCCCGCACAATGTTTTAAATGTCCTTGCGCAGCATCTCTAACAATGACGTGTATATTTGGAGTCGTCGATAGGTCCAATTGTTCTTCCATCATGTTGGAGAGGAGGGCAGACATATTAGCAGAGTGCGTTGGTTGGCTAGGTGTGACGTCGCCTTGGTTCTCCCCTCCAGGGCCTTCACTCAAAGGATGAACAACCAAAGGGTTCAAAGTCCATGTCTGTCCATCTACCAATACCCGCAGATCCCCATCGCCGTAGACTTCATAACCATCCCAACTTTTCCAAGAATGGAGGACATAGCTTGGATCCATTCACCATGACCGACCTGGAGCTTTGCAACCATATTTTTATCACTACTGACCCTTATAACGTCACCGACTTCAATATGTAGAGGAACTTTGGCTAAGGCTCGGGGATTGATAGTCCAGCGGCTGTTGAGCCGAGGATAGAAGACTCTGATATCACCTTTGTCAGTTACCCTATGAACGCGCCCAAGAACGCCAATTACTTCGCACATCCTGTCATTCCAGCCACCGTGACCTTCTTGCATGCGTTTCAACGCTTCTATATCTTCTACAGCAACTTTGACGCGCTCCCCAATGGAAAATTGTTGCAAAGGCGCTAATTCAGGTCGTGGGACATCGTTGTCTGATTCTTTCCCAACAATAGGGAGATGCTCGGGGTAATAAGTCCCAGGTGAGGCGGGTTCTTCGCATTTGAGATCGACCTTACCTTTGTGGCCCACTCGATAGATATTAGTGGAACCTGTTGTCCAGGTAACGTTCACCACTGAGCGCCAAGTCTCATTTTCCCAACACTTGATGTCTAAAACTCTGCCACTCCTACCGCAAACCGCCATCCTGGTCGCCCCACTCCCAGTGTCTACCTCTGACGACTTTAGCGCCGACAAAAATCCCACGAAGAATTTTTTTTTCACTGCCTTCTCTTGGAGGTAAAGTAACAGGATTGGCAGGTGGGGTATCATATCGTAGAAAAGGGTGGCAAGTGTCATGTTTGTCATCCATGTAACAGTACATACATAAGTCGTAGTCGTTGCATTGAAAACACTGGTAACGAAGTCCTTCGATCCCTTGGCGCCTGCAACTATTGCAGATGATAAGTGGGTGACGAACACCTGTCGGAGCATTATCCAACATCCGTAGATCATAGGAAGAATCATACCCAACTCTATAATTTGTTTCATAACCGCGTACGTCCCAACATACGACTACAGTTTTATCTGGAGTACCGTTTTTAGTACCTGATTTTCCAACTGCCACTACCGTTCCCACACTCCCTTCGCCGCCATCCTGGTCATCCCATTTCCAGTCAGGGCCTCGCACGACCCTCAACCCGATTTCCATAGTAATCAAGATACTCCTGTACCAGACCAATCGAAGCTAACCATAGGCGAATTCTGCTCACCCTATGGTTTAGCGTCACAAGTGTTTCATGAAATGTACCGAAAGAAAGATTCAATCACGATACGACGATCCAGATGGGTGACTAACATACCTTCGTTATGCACATGAATCAGTACAATGAAGAACAATGATTTGGGTGATCAACAGTTATTCATCACATGTTGAGCTTGAGCTCCTACAAGGAAGACAAGTGTGGCAATGGGAGTTTCCGTGTGTTATCTCGTAACCAATCTGCGAATGAAGGAAATACTCGCCCAAAATAATAACAACTTACGACATCACTCATTCAGTTCCTGGCTTTGGCCTACTTACTTTACAATCAGCATGATCCATTATTGAGTGAGTCCAGGCACTTTTGAAGCACTTCAAGAGATGTCATAATTCATTTAGAGATGTCATAAGCTCAATGGCATTCTTCATTCACAACCTCACTTGTCGCATTTGAAACGAGAAATGAGGACTTTAAATCTGTGAGATTCCCTATTTCAACCCATAGAATCAACTGTTATCTAACTGTTAAACATGATAAATAAGATAGAACACACTTTAACTTCGGAGGTGAGTCACTTGAAAATCACTGAAAATTCATTCGTCCCAAAACAACATTCAAGACAAGAGCACATGGATACTATACCCTTTTAAATCATCCTCTAGAACCATCGAGCAACTGATCAGCCATGAGAACTAGTTAGAGACACTTTTTTCGTGGCAGACCTTCCCATCCTAGGATACCATGGAACTACCCATGCTCAAGGTAGTTCGGGTGTGTCATCAAATGTCATTAAATTTTCGAGAATGGATTAAAAATGACAAATTTCAACTCCAAATTTGGGGTACTTTCTATTTAAGTTTAGACTATTAAGTAAGGATACGAGTCTTGACATGTGTTGATGATAAATAAATGAGTTGACAATCGTCTATATGAACTTGTAAAATGAATTCCTCCCGCTTCCTTACGTTTACTGCCATGCAAGTTCTTGATGCGAAATTGTAAAGAATTCTTGATATATAAGTACTTTAATGATAACTTTGATGGTAAAATTCCTGCCATGAAATACAGTGCATCGAAAAAAATCCGCAATATTTGAAGGAACGCGGAAAGACTTCTTTACAAGTCTGTTTAGAACTAGGATTCGCAGCTCTGATGTACCTCCTCCTATTTAGCGAAAGGTGCGCAGCAAAACGCAAGCTTGTTGTTGTAGGATATTTCTCAATTTTCTCATTTCATAAATCCAGTGAAACCAATCTTTTCGGTCTTATATTCGAGTGAATTAATTCTAGTTATGCGATTAAAATACCACGAACAGATGAAATACCCGTAGAATTCGTGATAGTTCCTCAGATTTCGAGTTACGTAGTTGTGACAGAAGTCTCGTGGTCTCAGCTCGAGGTAAAATCTTGAGAAATGGGGCGTTCGCGGTCTAGAAGTAAATCGCCTAGACGTCGGCATAAGAAGAAACATTCACATAAACGCTCCAAGTCAACAGAGCGGTCGCACAAACACAGGGATAAATCACGAGAACGGTCTTCCAAATCCAGGTAGGTATGGCTCTAACACAGCCTTATTCCGCTAGCTACGTACCTACTAAGTACCTAGGTTATTATTATCTAGTTCCCTGCGTCTCTCATAAAGTTGGGCACAGAGCTCTTCCAGCTATTGCATTCACTAGATAACTAAGCATCGATTCTTAGAGTGCTACAGGAACAGTTACCAGATAGGTAAGTTGACAGCTTAATTACTTGGGTTTCTCCGTGAAGTGAGCGGCTCCTAACAGGGATCACTTGCACGAAGGCAGAAATCTAAGTTTTGTTTCTTTCGCTGAGCTTCCTCTCTAGGATAAATCTAAACCAACTCAGGATAGACATTATTGTAGAGCCACTTTTACTGTTATCTGCAGATGAACTTACTCTGATTCGGTGATCTTGCGCGACTTAGTGGTGAATAGGAATAAGAAAATGAATGGGCTGAAGGTATATTGTGATGATAATGGCCTCATGATCAACGCAGGCAAAGCAAAGTTGACGTGTTTCAGGAAGTGTGGGGGTATAAAGCTCTAGACATTTTATAAGTCAGTTGTGTACATTTTAGTTGAATCCGGGAGCTACTGTTCTGCCCCATCAATGATCTTTGAGGCAATGACTGTTTTGAAGTTTGGGTCCTCTGTGTAAGCACTCCGATATGGTGATGAACTAGAGTGTGCACAGGTTGGCTTCTACATGCGCATTCTGTTTTTTTCTCCCTTTTCTCGCTCTACAAGCCAGGTATAATTGGATAAAGTAACTTGACGTTGCCCTGGAATTGTTCGGAGTGAGCCTGTCTACTATGACAGGACTGTCACCTGCCCCATTCAAGCTGCTCGTTGCACACTGAATGGGCTTTTTATGCTGGATTCACACGGGACGGAAGAGGGCGGAAACGGACAAGACGAGAAAACCAGTGGAGGGGGTAGCCGGAGTCAGCAGAAGGTTCACATGGATGATGGACTGAAAGAACGGAATGATAACCTTCCTCCTGGAAGCCTCTGAAATGATAACCTCTCTCTGATCTGTAACCTCTGTTGACTGTGTTTTGAATTTGACGTTCAATTCCTCGTTGAAATTAATTTTGTATAGAAAAAAAAGAAAAATCTGAGCAAAAAAAAGGACAGCCCAACAAACAAATGAAGCGCGAGTGTGGAACCTTGGGGTGCCCGATTGTCGATTGCAGCAATCGATTGTTTTTTTCCATCAATCGATAGTTTCGATGGTTTTTTTTCAACAAAGGAGTAAATATTGCTCTTGGAATGAGGAATTTCACCGAATTCTGTTTGCATTTTTCCTGGATAGCTAATGGTGTGGGATAGATGAAAATCGGGCTGATTTCGGAAAATAAGTCTCTTGTTATTTTTGGGAGACAATCAAAATTTTTGATTTCAAAACTAACCGAGAAAACGGACGTGAAGCGGGAACGCTCGCTGATTGGGCTGTTCGGATCGCCGTCTCCTCCCAGTGTTGCCCATTGGGACGACGGAATCGTGTTTTCTAAGAGAAAAGTTATCAAACAAGAACAGGGGAAACCTAATTTTCCCCATCTTACTTTTTCTATTTTTTTCTTCAGTTTTCGATTTCAAACTTTACTGTTTCGTGAAATTTTGCATCTGGGGACTATAGATTTCTCGATCTCAGCGCTTCAAGCGGCCATAAATGAACTATTCCAGGATGACGTCATTTTCCCGGTTTTTTTAAACATTCGTATTTTCTACACTGTTTTGTTTATTCGTAAATTAGGAAGTTCGGGCTGAAAGTTTGCCTTAGGAGGTTTTTCGAGGTGCTGAATCCGATTTTGGGGTCAAAAATAGGAAATTCCGACATGGTGAAATTCCTCATTATCAATTTGCCCACATGCTCATTTATTTTTACGAATGCCAGCTGAACAATGTTTCTAGAAAATTCACAGTTGGGATTCTTCAATAATTCTGGGAATACATCATCACAACTCCTCATTGCATCAATTGTATCAAAACAATCGATTGTTGGCTACTATCGACGTTTGGCCACCCCTAGTGCAACCTCCACTCGTGGTTATCATTCCTGACCACTGCGCAGGCACGCGGAATGCTCGGAAGATGGTCGAGGGTATAAAAATTCCTTCCGCCGATGGGTTCCATCAAAATGGCGGCCACCATTCTCAACCGGGGAAAATCAGCCAATCAGATTGTGATATTTCTCTCCATCTTTTCCGTTTCCGCCCTCTTCTGTCCCATGTGAATCCAGCTTCACTCTCAGAACAACGACCTGCAGTTAGCCTCTCGAGCTTGTACCAACATCCGGTTCTGCTGCCTACCTGTAGACCTGTAGACCTACCTGTAAACCCCAGTGCTACCGCACTCAAGACTGGCCTTTGTTTCTTCTTCGCTGTTCTGATGTTAGTACTGAGCAACGATTCTGGTTGCGTAGGTCACCATTAATTTTGTTCCTTAGTCATGCCCTATGTGCATCTGGATCGAAAACGACTCAGTACTTCATTTCGTCCTATAGCGTCCTTTGCTCTCTACATCCCGGATAAAGTTTCTGCACAATTTTTGCTAAAGTGTGCTCATGGTCCCGCTCTCGTTTCAAGAGCAATTCTCCAGGATCCTCACAACGAGCGACAGGAATGTCAGCTGTTTTATTACTCAAATGAAGCCAGTGATACGAGCCTGTTGATTATGAGTACTTAAGCAGTCATTTTGTTTGGATCAGCGACCTCTTCGCATTTCTGTCCATTCGCTTCCTTAGCTCATGTGGTAGGAGCTCCGATTCAGAATCGGAATGATAGGAGATCGATCCCCGGTCGAGGGAAGTTAATTTTTGATGATTCAACAATTTAATGAACTATGATCACTGGAAGATACTCGAGATTGTGATTTATTTTATTTCTTTGCAATAATATTGACTACAACTGTCAAGCAATAAATTGTGAGCTACAATCTGCATTGTTATTATTACATTAATGCAGAACCAATGATGTACTTGGAACTCAGTACTTAGGAAACGTTTGTGATGTTAGGTGAGCACATAATCTTCCTGATATATAAAATAAATATTAATTTGGACGTAACCTTGCACCAGTATCTTATATACCAAAGGCTGCTATCAGTCAGATTGCGATGGAATTCGATTAGTCGTTCATAGATTAGCGATTCATAGTTTTGCCTTAGACATTGAATTTCAAATTAGATAACGAGTTGTGGCGATTACGTGCCGATCGTGTTACAATTTGAAGAAGGCTCAAGGCCGCCCCGCAACTGACTTGATACGAGATGTGCCAGTTTATTGTAAATTTCTGTTCACCATTGAAGTTTAATAAAATCATACTTTCTTTCTATCCAGGAAACGCTCGCGGTCTCCGTCTTCTAGCAGCTCTTCCGATCTTTCCTCCGAATCGAAAATGATCAATCCTTTGAAAAAGAAAATCTTCAATGATAGGAAAGACGAGGTGGAGCGACTCGCTGAAATGGAAAGACAGCGGTACGTGACATGTTTGGATTCCTTCTATTAAATCAATAATTCTGAAATTAATTTGACGATTTCGAGGTTTGTGTTGACTTTTCATCACTTTCAGATTGTGGTTGTGTTCGATAGGTACACAACCGGATTTTTCCAAATCGCATCTCAAATGCTGGCTGTTAGATTGTACTAATATTGGTGGCTCCTTCTCCGGAAGCCAATTTTCTACTTCACGTCATCAAAACTGTCATAGCTCCTAATATTTACCAAGTGAATTCAAATTTGAGGATATCGTTGGGAAGAGCGTTAAATTCCCAAGCTACCCATTTTAGCATTAAAACATTTAAACAAAAATCAAGCCAAAAATAAACTTAAATATTATAATTATAGGTACCTACTTAAATATACAGGGTGGCTCGCGAGTCAATTCGCGGCCAACTGCCGGTTAAGTTCTCACTGTAACCCCAAAAGTTGACCCAAAATCTCAGCTTTCCAACGGTATGGTCATAAAATTGTTTACAGTGGACTAATGGTGTAAAATCCTCGTTACCGTGCCAAAAACCGCGTATCTTCCAGTAAAGCTGCGTCCACACTTGCAACATTCGGACGCTCCGAACCTTGCTCCGATCCTCTGGCGTGTTTGGGGCGGCAAAACTTCAAAGGAATGAGGATCGGAGGAGCGGAGCGCGGTCCGGTTTTTCATCTTGCATCAAAGAAATGTTCGGAGTGGGGTGAGTTTTATATGGGCGGAGCGAGGATCGGAGCGGCCGAATGTTGCAAGTGTGGACGCGGCTTAAGGCTAAAGGGGATAGGGGTCTAGTATGATTCTGAGATGAGAGATGGCATTAGTGTCGCCCCATACTTTCATCCGGTTTATCTAAGCTTGAAAATACGTAATTTTCAAATCTAACCATATGTATGTTATCAGAATAAGAATATCTTACAAGCCATCATCTAACATATTACCAACAAAAAAATTTTTTTTAAACATTTTTTTAAAGTTTCATTTAATAATTGAAGCATGTTTTTAATTCAAAAATTCGAATACACCCCGTGTTTGGAAACTATCCTTCTATATGTTGGAATTATCACAAAACAATTTGTGTGAAAATTAGAGGCCGAAAGCGAAAAATTGGAAAAAACGTGGCCTGGGAAGACTAGATGGAATTTATAGGGGAACCCCACATTTCCTAGCAGCATACTAGATAGCATACTAGATATCTACCAAGATAGCGGAAGCTTTGTTTTAAATTTTCAAGGTTGAAAAAAAAAATGTTCGCCAAAATCAAAATTTCCGCTCGCCTTTTACGTTTCAGACCTTCCTGAACAATTTTGGTTCCTTGCCTGTCTGTCTGTCATGAAATCCTTGCCATAGACACAATTTCTAGGTATTTCTCATCAGATTTCGATGAAATTTTCAAGGCCTGTGCGGGTTGGCTTGTAGATGGTCTCCTATGATAGCAGTGCAAGTTACTTAGAGATTGATGTTTTGAAATTAACTAGAATGCATCGGATCATCTATACAATCGGAAAACGGATACGGGGAAACTATGTGTCACACTCACTTGGCAGATATTTTTTTACACTTTTCAAGGCTGAAAAAAATGTTCTCCAAAATGTAAATTTTCACTTAGCATTGTAACAAATACAATGAAACCCCCAACTCATGTTTTCGGGGAAGGCCTTGTGCCTTTTTAGGTCAAACAGATGTAAACAGAGAGAGAAAATCGGATTAGTAGTGCTCAATGCCCATCACTGCAGCCGGATTTACAATTATTACGGAAATGTTTTTGTAATCTATGAATGCTTACATAATTACCCTCTATATTTTGGTAGTTTGAAAAGTTATTGATATTGATACAGGTAAATAGTAAGTAGTAATCTAGATAGATACTAAACATTCGAAAAATCGGTACTAATCCATATAACTTCACTTCACTTCACAAATGGGATTCAACAATTACAAGCACAGAAAAAAACAAAGCTCCCGCTACCTTGGTAGACTCGGAAGCAATTACTAAACAGGAATCAATCACCTACTCAAAAAAAAAAAATTGTTTGTGCTACGACAATTTTACATATTCGTAAGTAAAACTCGACCTACGAGATCCTTCATATTTCCCAAATTCGGACCGCTACAAATTCCACGTATAATAAAAATTTTCACTCAGATTGTCGGACTACAAAAATAAGAGTTATGGTTGCATCACAACGAATATCATGAACATAAATGGAATCTGTCGGTGCGAAAATTATTGAGTCCTTTTGAACACTAATAAAAACTAGGTAGGTAGGTACTAATCTACTGAAACCCTACATTTTATTTCATGTGAATTTTCAAAAAAAAAAAAAAAGAGTTGCAGATCTTCAAGAACAATTTAGGTACCTAATTATGGAATGGAAATACATGAGGTACCTACATTCTTTATTGAGTTACAAACTCTCTAACAATTTTTTTTAGCCTTTTTTATGCTCCTGCATAAAAAATAACTATACAGGAATTAATGACCTACCTAACATATTCTTTGTGCTTTGATAATTTTTTACATGTTCTTATGTAAAACTCGACCTGCAAGATCCTTCATATTTCCCAAATTCGGACAGCTACAAAGTCTACCTATAATAAAAAATTTCATTCAGAAAGACGGGCTACAAAAATTAAGTTTTACGGTTGCATCACAAAGAATATCATGAACACGAATGGAATCTGTCGGTGCGAAAATTATTGAGTCCTTCTGAACACTAATAAAAACTAGGTATTTAGGTACTAATCTACTCAAAGCCTATTTTATTTCATGTGAATTTTCAAAAAAAAAAAAAAAAGAGTTGCAAATCTTCATGAACGATTCAGGTAACTAATTATGGAATGGAAATACATGAGGTACCTACATTCTTTATTGAGTTACAAACTCACTAACAAATTTTTTTGAGCCTTTTTTATGCTCCTGCTGGGAATCAAGTCGGGAAGTCAATCAAACGGAGTCCGTGGAAATGTCTCGGGCAGTGAAGTGGTGGGAGCCGCGTTTCAGTAACCATGGAAACACCTCTTGGTAGCCGACCCCCCCCCCCCCCCCGGACGAGCAGACCTCCCCTCGCCGTAGCGTGATCACCCGCCGTCCCTTTTCTCTCTCTCTCTCCTCAACCTCAAATTTGCGCTACGTTTTTACTGTAAATTTTTCTGTTTTGGGCGGATTGCTACCATATTTATTTATGAGGGATATTCTTATAGCTACTTGACATCTTTGAGAATGGCAGCTGTAATCGTTTTTGCGGGAAGAATCGTTCAAAAGTATATTTATGGGCAAAATAAGAAGACAACTTTTTGTTGATGGATTTTTTTGAAATTTTTGCATGACAGCTGGTTCAGTTTCGTTGAGACAAATCCAAAATGTATTGAAAAATGAAAATCGGTTGACCGGTTCAAGAGATCAGCTAGATATAAGTTTGGTATTTACCCTCTCACTCGCACAACTGTCGTCCCCTTTAGCCTTAAAAATCGCCGTTTCGCGACAATCAGCATTTTTACCCTAAAATGAGTTAGGCAGCCATCTTTTCGTACTTTGTCTCACTGAGTCAAATGATGACACAAGACTTATCGAAAAAGCAGTCACTGATATCTTGTCCAATTCACTTTTCGAAAATGGTCTTAATTTCTGTTAATTTGTATGCCAAATTATTTATTACTAGATCGGCCAAGTTAAACGTTGCTACCGTTGACAATAAGGTCAAAGGTATGTTTTTAATGTCCATCCTCCTCCCCACATCGCAAGTAATCAGACCACCCTGTTCATAATAACCTGTCTAAAACAAAATAGCAGTTCATAAAACTGGAAGATATCAATAACAAACATAAACTTTTGGGGTTACAGTGAGAACTTAACCGGCAGTTTCAATTAGTGTTACAAACGTTTGAAAAAACGAAAAATTTCCGAGATTTTCCTATTTGTGCTCATTTTTCAACATTTTAGCCTTCTTTAAAAAAACGAAAAAATCTTTAACGTTCTTTCCAACGGTATAATTACATTTGAATTTTGATTGAAAAACAAGAGAGTTATGGCTGTTTTAATGGCGTAAGGTCGATAATACGAAAAAAAAATCCTAAAAGTGGAAAAAGTCCGATTTTAAGGGGGTTAAGGAAAAAAGTTACAAATTAGTTGTAGAATCGAACCCTGGCCGGTTGTACGACCTTAACCGTTTTCACCCTGTATAGAAACATAATGAACATTGTTTAATAATTTGCAGCGTTTTTAAATCATGATTTTTTCCAAGGATCTCAAATATGACCACGGTGCGCATTGCACTCGTGCGAAATCGTGCGCAACGCACACCAACTTTGTTATCTCAAATGGGAACCCCTATTTTTTTATTGCAGATTTGGATTCTACGTGAAATTTCAAGAATTTTAGACCCCTCAACCGTTTTTTTGGTTGCGCACAACCCGTCCAGTGAGCGCACAAACATGCGCAACCCCTGGATTGTGCCAAAATTGAGATGAAGGTAGACCCCAAGTGTGATACATGTTTTTGCATTATTTTATCGACGCTGAATCACTTGGTGGTATCCATTTTTGGATTTTACTGAAATTTTCCGAAACGGCGGCCGAAAATTAGGTGGTTTTTAATAGAAAAGCGCTCTTTTTCCATTCTTATGAGTTACGACGCAATTTTAGTTAGTTCGGGTGGCTAACTCTACCCCAAAATCTTATTGTCTTTCCCTCCTCCCATATTTCGGGGTAGAGTCAGCCACCCGAACTAATTAAAATTCCGTCGTAACTCATAAGGATGGAAAAAGAGCGATTTAAAAAAATTAAAAACCGCCTAATTTTTGGCCGCCTTTTCGAAAAATTTCAGTAAAATCCAAAAATAGATGCCCCCACGTGATTCAGCGTCGAAAATTAATGATAAAACATGTATCACACTAAGTGTTGGGGTCTACTACCTTCATCTCATGTTTGAGATCCTTGGGAAAAATCATGAAGATTAAAAGAATATTTTTTTTTGCCACTATCTGGGCGATTTTAGCGGGGGGGGGGGGGAATTCGCGAGCCACCCTGTATATTTTTAAAATTTGACTTTTTTGTAGTTAGGTTTAAATTTAGGTGCTAGACTCAGGCTGTGCAGGATTACCTATGGGTACTGCCGCGCGTCATGCCTCCCTCTCCTGTACCCCCTTATTGTTAGGGCTCTGGCACATGCCTCTGACAGGAGTAGAGCGGTTAGGGAGCAGGTACAAATTCTCTGCTTCCGGGCCTGTTACCTAGTCGGGCTTCCGGGGATAGCAGTAATGCCGTGAAAGGCTTTTTACTCATCTCAATTACCAGTACCACGGGCGAGGGGAGCCCCAGGCTACAGATGCACCGACCTCGGTCAAAGCATCACCTGCCTGCCCCTCAGTTGAGGTTGGATTCGTGGTTGAGCAAACCCTACTTCATGGGCTTGTACCAAGAAGGCTATAAGGGGAGAGATGGCCTCCTCAGGGGTTAGCCCCCTGAAGATGTCTCTCGGCATTTGAGTTCTGTTTTGAACTCGGGTACCAACCTGTCTAGTTGGTAGAACCTTAGCCAGGAGGTTCGGCCTAACCTGTGGTGTTAACACAAACAGGTACTTAGAGGAGCTGATAGCTATGACTAGCTCCCCTGGGGGTCCCGGTTGGTGAGTTCCTTCCACTCCCTCGATCACCCTTTCTAGGGTTTTCGGGGTTGCATCTATCTGCTTGCAGATGGAGGGGGGTAGCGAAATCCAGTTTGGATCGGCTCTCCTTAAAACCAAATAGTAGTTAGTTGTGCAGGATTACCTCTGGACAAGAAATTTATCGACACATCTATCTGTTGGTTAATCTACGTTTAATTTTTCATGAAAATACTGATTGTTCTTTGTACAAGTTTCTCACCTTTGTGATTCACGTATTTCATTTAGTTGGTTTATTTTCACAGGAGACAGCGAGAAATGGAACAGAAAATAGTCGAAGAAGAGACTGCTAAACGAATAGAAGTACTAGTTAGTAAGAGAGTCGAAGAAGAATTGGAAAAAAGGAAAGAGGAAATTGAAGCGGAAGTCATGAGAAGGGTCGAGGAGGCCAAACGAGAAATGCAAAGAGAAATGATGCTCGAAATGGAAAAACGGAAGCAGCAGCTTCTCGAAGAGGAAAAGAGACGCGAGGTAGGAGATCAGCTAGTTTTGAACATTTGCTCTCCGACCTGCCTTGTCATATCTCCACCTGAAATTGTTGAATACAACATGCAGTTGATGATTATTCTCTGGTTCCGAAAATGTCATTATGGTATTGCAATGTTTCAAATCTAAGCGGATTTTTGGTACCTACCGGTAAATTTTGTCACGAAACGTTCCTTCTGGATCTTGAAACTTCGTTCTACATGTTGATGATCTTTAATTTCCAATCTTGATAACCTCCCTTCATTCACTATGGGTTCATATTTTGCTTCTAGACAAATACTCTGTTTGATATGAGTATTAACGAAGGTTCACTTCTCTTTGACATAGTACGTACCTTACCAAATCCAGTACTGGTCATTTCTAACCCGAAGTTTTCCCGATGAGTTTGAATTTCCCTTCCTTGATACAAATTACGAATTATGAGAAATAATTTACTGAACTGCATTTTTTATTGTGATATGACAAGACTCGTTTTATTCCATTCTCTTATTACATACTTACGATTCCTTCACAGCTGATATTGTTTTTACGACTCTTGAACGTTTTAATAGACTGAAAAAGTGTGACTACTGAGGATACTAATAGCTGCGTTCTTCTTCTTCTTCGGGTTTATTGGTAATATACACATTGAAAATTCGAAAGAACTTCTACAAGGGGACAGTTCCAACGTAGTAAAAAAAAAAAGCTGTAAAAATCTCAACTTTGTTCGAAATTGTGGTTTGTCATTTTATATTCACTTGTACACTGATAAAATTCTTCTCTCAGATTCTCTGAGTGCTGAAAAAACAACTCCCTTGTATACCTAACTTTGGGAAGCAGGTCTTCGTTTCTTAGGTCGATTGCCGTGAAAGTATTTTTAAGAGTAAAGCGTTTGAAAACGTGTAACAGATTTGAATGCGGATATTAGGTTCCAAGTATCTTTCTGTTACGTTTCGTGGTCAAATGGTGACTGCAAAGAATGTGTACGGTCCTGCAAATGGCATCAATGGGAATTTGCCTCAAATTTTTGACATTTGATGTCTTTACTTTGGCAATAAACGAAATGATTATGTTACGGTAAATGGGGTAGTAACTGCAATATAAATTCATGCATAAATTTAGGGCTTTCCAACACGAATGTTGAACGATTTTTCTACGAACTCCAATGACGAAGATGAAGTTCCGTTGCAACGACTTGATTGTAAGTAAAATCATTAAATACATTGTTTAGTAATGCGTGCATTCCAGGGGACGTCCCATTGGATAAGCATTAGGTCAGTTTAACCAGTTGGTAAGCGATAAAAATGTTTCACTCGATGTAATTTATTAGGTATTTTAGGCAAGAAATAGTGACCATTATCCACCACAACATTTCTAGCGGCATGGGAGCCTCGAATTTGATGAGCATTTTGAAATCCATGATCTACGTCACCCATCATGGAAATTCGAGTCCCCCCCCCCCACCATCACTAATGGTGCCAGTCTGGCGATAATACTTCGTAAAGTTGAACTTTCATCTATTTGTTTTGGAAGGCAGTCCGTCGAAGTTCATTTCCGTATTCAAGTTGAAACACAAAAAAGAAAAAAACCCACGAAATAAGCGGTTTATGGTGTCCTGGCACCATCGTGGCACCACTATTAGTTCCATAGTGGTACAGAGAATAATTCGTGAAAATCCGGAGGTTTGATGAGAATTTTTTCTCAATTTCAAAGCTTGGATACAATTAGTAAGCTATAAAGGAACCGAAATATTGAAAAATCGGACATTTTCTCAATATTATCCCCCACTCACTCCCCCACAAAGATCAATCTCTAAGTACCTTCCACTACCCTCATAGAGATCTGCTCGCCAATCCGCACAATCCCTGAAAATTTCATCGAAATCTGATGAGAATTGTCGAAGTTATGGCTGTGGCAAGAATTTCATGGCAGACACGGACACGGAACCAAAATTGTTCAGGAAGGTCTGAAACGTAAAACGTGAGTAGAAATTTTGATTTTGGAGAATTTTTTTTCAACTTCAAAAAGTGAAAACAAAGCTTTCGCTACCTTGGTTGACTCGGAAGCAATAAGTGAAAAAGCTGTACCTAAATTTGAAATATTCAAAGATTTTCGAAATTCATTAGGGCATCTATACCAAGGGAATTAAAAAACTAAAAGACTGTCACAGGAATCATCAAAGTCGACCAATAATTGCCAGAGAAAAGGGGGAAACCCCGTTTATAAACTGACTGAGATGGGGAGCGGACGGTTGGTTCTACAGTTCGATCGTTCGATGCGGGAAACTATCTAGTTGTGCACTACGTTGCTGGAATTTTGAATTTAAAGGGGGGGGGTTAATGCTCAAAAAACGTGCGCTTGAGAGCATAATCCTGTAAAATCTGCCCCAGCTCTCAATTTCCTGCCGATTTGAGTGTTGTTCAACTCATAAATATTTCACCTCAACTCAATATTTCACCAGAGTATCAAAATTCACAAGAGGAGGGGGTGAGTGGGGGGATAATATTCACAAAATATCCGATTTTTCAATATTAGCTCTGGAAGCATACATGAAACTATTAGCTTACGTGGTCGAACATAGGAGCACTGGGGGAGGGAAGAACCAAGACACGAAAGTGACCGAAGGAAACAATTTTACTCACTCTCTTACAATACGATTCTACCTATTAGTTTATGAAGCATTATTAGTCTTCATCTTCTCTTATTTAGTTTATATATTAGTGTTAGTTTTGTTATTTGAATCCATACGTTTCGTGTGGATCGTTTGGTGTGGTCACAAGGGCGCCTACAACTCTACCTGTTGACGTTATCTGATACTATTTGCTGAGATACTTCTTTTGCGCTTCGCCAGAACACTGCAGTGTGAATTTGGTCAGTTTTCGCATCTTTTTGTGGGAGGATCCCTGGGTTGTGACCTCAGCCTCCCTCGATTTTCGCGGTTTTTTGTCAGAGGCTTCACTTGTTTAGGCATTTTCTTCAACGGTAATTTTTTCCCCTTGGGTATCTCTGGTGTTAAACGTTATTCTAAGGCCCAATATAGGATTTGACTTGAAATTTCGGAATCTACAATTGAGGCAGATTCCCCATTCATGCCATGCATCTCGGGTAAATGACATGTTTGAAGCTTAATAGATAAATTTACCACTTTTTTGTACACAAAACAATTCGTTAAATTTTTTAGTTCTGGAAGATTATGCTGAGGCTAACATAAAAGAGTAAACACCATTTCCACAGTTTTGGCCACAGTGCAGTAAATTTGAATGATCATAATTACTTTGATTCAACTTTACTATCCATTGATTCAAAAACTGCTGGAGCTGTAACCTCAACACACTACTGACAGGAAAGTTTCTATATTCTTTGTAGGTCAGTGAGGTTGTCTTGGCAGCAACTCCTACTCCAGCTCGAAACTCCAGAGTTTAACCTTGTTTTCATTTACGTAACCACATTATCAGTGGGAAGTTCTGTACAAGAACTATAACCTCCTGCAACTGGTGGCGCCCCCTTCGAGGCATGGGGCGTCCATTTTGTTTTACTCCTTTGTATTTCTGATGAACGAGAAAAAACCGCTTTATTCTTCTTCCTGGTTGAATTTAGCGTTACTGTTCAATATCGTCATAATAATATAATTCTTGAATATTGTACAGTGCTGGTAAATTCGACCGAGAAGTATAGCACATTACATTCAGAAACCCATTGGAAAATCTGTACAGATATCATCAATATAATCGAAGCAGAAGAAGGCTAAATGTAGTTGACGTTATTACTCTAGAAATGAATAACTTGAAACAGACTAAGTACCTAATTTTTGACAATTTATTTATTGACGTATAATTTCATCATGTCAAATTTTCGCTCAACTTCGGTGTATTTTTCTTTATATATCTGGTATGAGTTACATTATAACCGTTTACTTTTTGATTTTCTAATTTTGGATTAGGTGTCAGATAATTTGAAAAAAGTACAATGAAACTCTTAGACCTAGACAATCAAAAATTAACATTATAACCTCATTAATTAATACCCATTCGGACAAATTACACAGCTGTAGACTTGACAAGTCGAGACTTGACCCGTAAAACACGTTAGGTGTCCATTGTCTGTGGATGTGGATAATGCTTTGTGAGAAGACGCAAGCGTTATCGATGAAGAAGAAAATCGCCGCACGAAATCGCCAAGGTATTTTCGTAATAATTCATGTTTCAAACATCAAAAGTGTCTTTTTTTCTTTTCCCTTGTTTTCTTTTTTTTTTTTTTGTTCATTTTGACTCCCAACAAAAGGTTTCCAGGCTGCAACTTTTCCAAAATGTTTTAGCGAAGGCGCAAATTGGTCAGATGCAGAAGGTAAGTAGCGGTAAGAGCAGAGTTTTCGTATAGAGATGTAAGATAGGTGAGGCCAGAGTCTGGTGAATATGATGCAGTGGTGGGTATTGACTCAACTCTATTCTTCGAGTTGAGTCAAGTTGAATTGAGTCAAACCTCGTTTTTCAGTAGTCGATGGGGAAGGGGGGGGGGTATAGTTAAAAAGCGAATCGTGTTGTAACGTAAACATCTTGCCATTCGACATCTCTGTTCAAACTGCGTTTAGTTACGTCGGTTAAGGAGATCAGGGGTTGACATAACGCACAATTTATTATAGTTCGGAGAGAGATGATTCATTGGACTATTTCTATATTTTTGTTCTTCTTAGTTAGTTTTTTTAAAAGTTGGGAGGTACAATGGGACCGATATTGTCGATCCGACTTATCAGTGGGACCTTCCAAATGAGTCTTCAGGGTGTTCCAAGTTACTGCCCATTCGTCAGATCAGAGAATCATGATTTCCGAATTCATCACTACTGATTTTAACTTTTTCAATTAGAGAGAGAGAAGGGGTACTTTGGTTGCTAGTCCGGTTTGAACGTGGAGGTAGTAGGTCTAAAACAGTTCATTCCTCCATCCATCAGCATGATTTGTACTTTGCATGTTCATAATGGGACATCCCAGGTTTGAATTAGGCAGAAAAATAGGCAGCACAGTTGGTAGAGTCAATGACTAGTCTTACACAATGAGCTTGCATATTCTTTCAACTCTAATTGAGCATCGCAAAATACATCAGTGGTATTAAGAGCATCGACTCACTTCTGATTTTTTGTTGTTCCATTGTTTAATATTCCTCAAATAAAGGAAAGAGGTTTACTGATCTGTACAAACTATCAGTGAGGAACTTTCTCTTGTTTAACCTGGTAATAACCTCTTGTGACTTTTGAGGTCAGCCTTTCTATCCCTGACAATGGCATAACAAAACCCTGTAAGTTGTGGTCACATATTTTAAAAAAATCCAATTTATAAAACATTTATGTCATTGTTTTTCCTGTCGTGGTTTAGAAGTGAATGATTTCCTTTTCTCACGGAAAATTAGGGCAGGTTGGTAGTCTGTGGCCAGCATTGCCTCAATAATGCTGTCAATGTCAATGCTCAGTGTGCCTCTAAATGCTAATGAGGAATTTCACCATGTCGGAATTTCCTATTTTTTACCCCAAAATCGGATTCAGCACCTCGAAAAACCCCCTAAGGCAAAATTTCTGCCCGAACTTCCTAATTTACGAATAAACAAAACAGTGTATAAAATAAGAATGTTTAAAAAAACGGGAAAATTACGTCATGCTGGAATAGTTCATTTATGGCCGCTTGAAGCGCTGAGATCGAGAAATCCATAGTCCCCAGATGCAAAATTTCATGAAACAGTAAAGTTCGAAATCGAAAAACTGAAGAAAAAAATAGAAAAAGCAAGATGGGGAAAATTAGGTTTCCTCTGTTTTTGTTTGATAACTTTTCTCTTAGAAAACACAATTTCGTCGTCCCAATGGGCAACACTGGGAGGAGACGGCGATCCGAACAGCCCAATCAGCGAGCGTTCCCGCTTCACGTCCGTTTTCCCGGTTAGTTTTGAAATAAAAAATTTTGACTGTCTCCCAAAAATAACAGAAGACTTATTTTCCGAAATCAGCCCGATTTTCATCTATCCCACACCATTAACTATTCAGGAAAAATGCAAACAGAAATCGGTGAAATTCCTCATTGGTATAACCACCTGCTCTTGATTGAATTATTCGTTTGTGTATGGGCTAAGGCTTAAGTTTCTCTACCAACCTCTTCCCTCCCATTGTAAATATAACTCCCGATTAGTCATGCCCATGGCCTTGAAAGCTTAGGCTGAGAACCAGAAAAGTTCGGATTGGTCGACTGGTGCACAATAGTCTCACTATATAGCAGCAATCGAGCATTGTTAGTACCTGCGCCTTCAATAAACTATGGCAGAAGAATTCCTACCAAGCAAGAACAAGCCAACATCTCAAATGAGTAGGAACAGCTATAGATCTTATCCCCACCTTTTCAATCTGTAGTACTTCAGGTAGGCATTTAGCAGCATCACTGTTGTGATTTTGTACCCACACATCCATCCATGCTGCCAATAATGAATTTCCGACTTCCTCATTTTCTTCGCCATATTCATCAACCGACCATCTCAATCACAGAGTACTGGAGACAAGTTAACAGAGGAGAACGCTAATGTTAAAATGGTGTGCAAGCGTTTTTGAGGCTGCCTCAGCTGTGCCATCTACTTTCAGCTGAAGAACTACTACAGAAACTGAAGTGGTGGGGGGATGACACACTCTTTCATGCCGCTTCTTTTCAAATCCTTTCGAATGACCAGTAAATATCAATTTATTTGATAACTTTTCATTTCATCGTCATTTAGGTTTGCAAATGTTACTTAGAATAACCAATCGAGGCGACCGGTATTTTCCAAGTTGGCTTGACAATCATTGTTGTCCCTAATGCCAGTAGTTCAAATGTTCAATCGACAGCTGCCACCCATAAAAACGTTTGAAACCCAGTGTATTATTGAAAATCGCTCAATTTTTCATACATATCGAGAATATAACTAAATGTTATCAAATTCATTACTTCAAAGTGGCCGGTATCGCCCCAAGGAGAAAAATATGTGTTAAACAAGGTGACTTGTTGCGATGAGGTTGGGAACAAGCAATCAAGAACGCGATCTGTTGCACTCATCTAGAACTACGTCCTGGAGCTCCACCAATCAGAACGCTTCTAGGGTTCCCAGCTTCAGCTTTCAGCCCAGTGATCCCAGTACTTTGCCCAAAATACGTTATTCCTCAGACATGCCCGTCCCAAACTTTTTGGCAGCCTTTTGTCCGACAATTTAAATACCTTCAAAATTTAGTCAAAATGCATCTTTAATGTGAACAAAAACAGTGGCTTCAGGTTCAGCTCCAAGAATAGCATATATGTTGGCGTGTTACTCGGGAGAGAAAAAAAAGAATCGTAACTTTTGACTCCCCGAATCAGTGACGCACAACAAAGTACAAAGTGTCCTCATAACTGCCAATTACCCCCACCTGTTCAATCTGTAGTACTTCAGGTAGGCATTTAGCAGCATCACTGTGTGATTTTGTACCCACACATCCATCCATGCTGGCAACAATGAAACATGCCAATAGCTGGCGATAGTATAAAAATTGCGCTTCCACTTTTTCCACCAAGAAGAAAAATCTTTTTTGACCTGTTTAAACAATTTCTAATTCCAACAATGGTTTCGATACTTTTTTTATAAGTAACTGAAACCCCACTAATTTCTCCCACTGCCCACCACTAATTTCGAATGGTCAAATATCATAAATAAATTATACAAATGAGGGCTGATGGTTGATGAGAGAGTGTTCCGATCATGAGAAGCAAAAAACAAAAAACAAAAATCGGGCTTCAATACACCTAAGATTGCGCCTATTGTGATTACACCGCCCTTAAAGGTCAAAAGCACACTGAACGGAGATTTTAGCCCCTTTTAAGGGAGCTCTCTAGCGGCAACCTGGGCCTGTTGGAGCTACGTGTACTTGGTCTCAAAAATAACCTAACTCAAAACCACCATTTTTGGAGTTGCGTCCCTTCTATTCTCGAAGCGCGATATGAACTTTAGGCGCTAATAATCCGATCAATGTTTTCTCTGCCAGGTTTCCAACATCTATTGTTGTACCTATAAGTTGATAAAGAAAATGTTGTGTCATTTTTCTTATTTTCGTTTCGATGTGGTCTAGAACTCTACGAGGCGTCCACAGCAAGTTTAGAAGATACTGGTAATTTTAATCCAATTTCAATTTTTCGTCATTATGTTTGAAAAGGAGGATATCTATCATTCTAACGTCTGTCCTCTCCCCATCCATTTCGATCATCGGGTATTTTATATTCTTCCACCTCAATCAACTAGGTATACATTTTTTGTCAACCGCGGTTGATTGTTTAATCAGCATCATCTTAACCCAGCTATTATCACGTTGCAACTACATATTCAACTTAATAAATTGGTAGTGATAAAATTATTCGTTAGGTTCTAGTTTGTACTGTATTTTTATATTTCTCACTTACGTTTTTTATTCATGTGAATAGCTTTTTGTTGTCCATTGTCTTAGCAGTTGGTGGTATTGGGCTCCCAGGCAGCCAACATTTGAATCATTCTCTAAAATTGTACTGTTTGTTTGTTAGGAGGAAGAGGTTAAAAAGCGCGAAGCTTTGGAACAAATCATGGCTGAAAACAATAAGAAAATCGAAGAAGCTCAGAAGAAATTGGTGAGTCACTGTCTGATTTCTCTATATGCATTGATATCTCTCATATTTTCTTGACCGTTTGAGTAAAGCTGTTCATAATATTCAGTTTCAGCCCGTATATTTATTAGAAGGAGGATAACTTGTTCTGAATCAGTATGCGAAGTTTATACGCTCGAGAATTTCAAAGGAAAAACTATTCACGACAAATTCACCGCTCAAAATCATTTAGCTGAGTCGTCAGACTCATTCGATGTTTGTATACGTTGGATGTTAGTGTTCAGAGCTGAAATTATCAATCTGTTTCTTTCCTATGATTTGAAATTTCAAAATATATTTTTTAATCATGCATTTTTTGGCAGAAATCTAATTAATTTAAAACTGACCGAAATCATACCTACTCGTTGTTTCATTTCGTTTATGATTAGGTAATTGAGTTTTCCCTTCAAAATATAGTTTTACCTCGTCGTTTCTCAATGCTATTGGAATAAACTTCTATATGTACCTTTGGTTTCTTGATTCACGAACTCATAAGCTGATGTAGAACAGACTTAGAGTTACTCAGAAGAAGTAACAAAAATTGATCCGATCAACGTAATATTGAATCATTTACTCTGTCCCACAGATTTTTATTCGACCACTGTGTAGTTTAATAATTGCTGTGCTTTTATTGCTCACAATCCGTGTTCAGATGTTGAATATATGTCGGTTGCTAGTGAAACCAGAAACTTACCGTAAGTAGAATTACCATCGTGGTGCATACTTGATGTGACTGCGAGTTGTAACCCGTACTCCGTTTTCTTCGAGTACTGGGTTTGTCAATTTATTGGTGAGGGATTGATAATTTCAGTATGGTACTTGGTAGCAGTATTTTGTTAAGGCCAACTTATATGCCCGCATTTCTATGTGTTGAAGATTGCGGAACCAAAAATTAATTCATACGTAACTTGAAACTAGTTTTTAATACTTAAGTTAGTTTTGAATGTAATGTGGAGAATTTGTTTCCTTGACTTCCTAAAACCAGAGATTGGTAAAATTCATCCATATAGAAAGCAATCTATATCTAGTAATCTATAATGTGTTAAGATAGTCGTTTGAAAATACGATACTTGAAATCAATGCCTTCCGGCCGAGAGACTCAATGAGGAAGCATTTGAAATAGGATGAACCTCCATTATTGAGCCTGTGAATGTTCAGCATAGGGTCACTAAGTTAGGTGCTTTGCTGGTAACTATTATTTCACAGATTTGATCACAAACTGCGAGAAGTGGTGCTTCGCCATTTTCTTTGTTGAAGCCAACTCTTCTAGTGGCATAGTCGGGGCTAACCAATGCTGCCGCTATTTGAGCAGCAAAAAAAAAAACACATTGCGATTCAGGGCAGGAGCATCTGGAGGAAGAAAGTGGTGGAACGGCATGAGCGCTGCCTTGCGAACCTTCCAGAGCTCAAAAACCTAGGTTATCTCTCTTATCAGTTGGCTTATGTGATGTAGGTCTCGTGTGAGGTGTTTCTAATTCGTTCGTACATAAAAGAATGCTTTAAAAATTAATTATTTACTTTTAAAATTATTTTTATTTACTACTTTAAAAATTAATTAATTATTATCTACGAGTACATAGATTTTCATTTCAGACTAAATGCCTTTCTTATTGATGCCTCGACAGATTTTATTGCCTTTTTCATTGAGGGCAAATTTCTGGTTTCCTAGAGATTAGGCAGTGATCTACAGACATTACCACTGGTCGATAACGGAGGTGCATCCATCTTGCCAAAAAAGAAGAGAAGGTTCATCTAATCGTCGCTAGATAGCGCTGGGGCCATTCCACCACTTTCTTTCCCTAGATGCTCCTTTCAGGGCAGCCCCAAATTGAAAGTTTGCCAGGAGGTCCAATATCTTAGCAACCGTGTTTACATTATTGAGATGGGCTAAAACGCTAGTGATGTCCACTCTCTTCTGCATGCCGAAAAAGTGTCATTGCTACGAACTTACCTCAGAACCTATGTGTGATCAGTATGGCACATCACTGGCTTGGTCGAAACTCCTCAGAATTCCAATTTAAGGGTAAAATCTATCATGTTTAACCAAAAATTGGAAAAAAAGTGAAGAGTGTGACCCTAAGTAGTGAGGAAACAATCGGACTTTGTAACTGCAAAACTCATGCATCTTGGGAGAATAACACGGCAGTATGACTATGGATACAAAAAATACGACCACTAATAATCCAACTGATGAGATAGTCGATGACAGTTATTTCCTGATGGATTCTGGAATCTTGAGTTATGTGGTGGAGTCGTTAGACCTGACAATAACTAGAAGTACCATGTTGGGCACTTCTACCTCAGGACTCCTCAGGATTCTCTGACTTTGATGGGTACCAATGAGGAAGTAATTGGCTCCCCAAGGATGACAGGAACCTTCTGCCTTTACTCCTGAGGCGATGGCAATCATAGCCTTGAGTTCTCTATCCCACGTTTGCTTGTACTTGCCGCCTACAGTACTGGCAATAAGGGTCAGGAGCAAGTGTGCATGTCGGGGTCATCAGTTTAGAGATTATGGGACCTCAAGTGATGCGGTGAAGTCTTTGGACCCGTGAAAAGATCCAGCAATTCTCGGTAGAGCACTTCTGGTTATATTGAACTTGGTCATGACGAGACTCAAGTGCTCTGGGAGTCCTAGTTGAACTACCCATCCTTCATTTTCCCTCCTAACCAATTTTATGATGTTTAATTTGACAAATAGATGAGAATTGTAACAATAGTTTATATTTTGAATGTTAAATGGGGTGTGCGCAAGGGTCGGAAAACTGTTTATTGTTATTTTTAATCTAAACTAGACCTCATTCTGAGAATTTTAACACCAACCGCGACCTTCTAGCGTGAAAAGACCTTTTTCTATGATTTTTTAAAGTTTTGAATGTTTATGACGTCACAGTGGGCTGGGGGGTCCCGCCCGGGCGGGAGGGGCGCGTGACGTTATAAACATTCGAAACTTTGAACAAAATAGAAAAAGATCTTCTCATCCAAAAAGAGAACGGCTGGTGTCAAAATTCTCTGGATGAGGTCTACTTTCGATTGAAAATTAAAAAAAAAAAAACAATCAGGCGCACTCCCCATTGAATTGGGTTATTAAAAGATGATTTAAGAGCACGAAACGTGAAAGGAAAAAAAATAAATAAATAAATAAACTCAGAAAACTCAATGAAAATGTGTATTTTTCCTTGCATTATTGATATTTTGGCACGTAGAGCTGCGGTCTTTTAATGAGCCTTGAGGTGACACAAGTGACGTCAGACACTAACAGTTTCCCATGTGGGGTGATTTCTTTTTTCAGGCCGAAGAACGCCTTGCGATGGTAGAAGAGCAAAGGAAAATGGAAGAAGAGAAGCAAAAAATGCGAAAAGAAGCCGAAAAGAGGGTGAAAGAAGAACAGAAAAAGATTCTGGGGAAAAACAACTCTCGGCCAAAACTCTCTTTCTCTCTGAAACCCCTGTCGTGATATGAAGATAAGCTTGAAATCGCTCCGTCGAACTTGAATCAGTACTTAACATCTTAGGAACTATTCTATCTGAATGTCTCAGACCTCCGTGGTGGACGCTCAGATGTACCTAATTTATGTATAAAATACCTTGCGCCCCATTTTGCCCAATTTTGTAAATAGTTACGCTGTACAATTCTTCTTTTGATTCGTCGATATTTCGTCGACGTTGTATTATTTGTTTTAGTGCTTCTGTTAGCTAAAACCGTAGTTTGACTCGGTTAGTCTTCAAGAGAAAATGTACGTTCTTGAATGCTAAGGAAAGTTTTAGATTTGGGATTGTTTTTTTTTTTCAGTTTACTTGCCAGTAAGCCGGGTAAAAATTTATGTTGTATACCTGAGAGTTTTATGTTTAGTCGATGATCATTGTGATTGTGAGTTTGTTTCGAATTGTGAGTTATTGATCTCTCAAGTCATCATCGTGAGTCGGTACCGTCGTAAAAATGTACAATTACTCACTTGTGTTTATTGTTATTTCGAAAACCGTGTTGAAATCTCCGATTCGTGCAAATCCCGTAAGAGGCTTTTGATGGAGGTTTGGTAACTAGGCGACGTGTCTGGACGTGTTTGTCGGACCTTCGACCGCGAAAAAACTAAGCAATGGTAGGTCGCGATTTCCTTACTAACTCTACCTTTGTCAAAATCCTCCTTTAAATCCTTGGTGCCTGTTTTATAATCTTCCTCACCTGTTTTGTCGTAATCTCTTTGGAGTCAGCGATTCTTTCGAGGGCACTCTGAACCACCGTCTGTATTGGTAGACGAATTTCAAATTCCACGTTGATAAGGTCGGTTTTGGCGTCGTTGGTACTCGATCTTCCCTACATCTCTAGTCCCCAGAGATTTTGTTTTGGTTGAGGTAGATCCGCAAACAGCTGCACCAGAACTCTGTCGAATTCCAATTTTCGTTTCGATTTTCCTCAGACTTCAATTTTGGTCATATCCATCAACGCCTTCCTGATTTGTGAGTCACCAAATTGCTGCTACGTTGGATATTTCGTGGATTATCTTGGGAATGTGCCAATTTTTCTACATTGACTTTAATAATAATTATTACTGCTTACTGCTGAAATATTGGTCGTATCATTCCTATGTCATGGCTTGTTGGAAGATATTCTCAAAACCAACTCGTTCTTCGAATTTTCAATATTCATGATTTACTAATCTCCCCTACGCGTTCTTTTAGAACTGCATTGTTGTATTTTCTGTCAGGAGTCGAATCCTGAAGGGAATTTCGACATCTTTCTGAATCGAGTAATTTTCATGTTAATAACTGTTATCAGCCCAATACTGAGGTACTTAAAACCACGTTAGGGCTGATGTTCAATCTTTCAGTATGAATTAAAAGGGACCAGTTTAGGTACTAGGTAGACTCCTACCCAATCCTTACCTTCGTCCCTTCACCACAAAAATTGTATTAATTATTTTTCGTTTGGTTCATTTTATACCAAACAATTATATTTAACGCTTTTTCATTAATCGATTTTGATACAGCAAGAAATACGTACAATACATTATTATTTTTTTCTTTATAACCCATTCTGCTGATCACCGTGAAATCTCTCAATTCACAAAACTCTGTTTTCAGGTTGAGTCATGATTGGCAACCTACCCTCTAAACGGTCTCAGTTAGGACTTTCTCCAATCTTTGTATATAAAACATGGAAATCGTTGAGAGTTTCATGAAATGTATAGTTAATTTATTTGTACCTCTGTAGAATACGTTTCTCTTGTTCTGTATTGCTTTGTAGTTAGCAAAACGAAATTCTGCAAAAATATTCACCCGGGGAGGTTAGATATTTGGGTCGCTTTTATGTATGCTATGAATTCCTACTCACGTTGTATACCTACCTACGAGGTCCTCAACCGTTTCAACTTCAATTTTCAAGTCATCAAAGAGGTCATGTTTTGATAACCAATGTTTCTACCTACTTGGTTAGGATTTAGTTTAGGTAGGTATGTAGAGCGTATTTTTAAAAAATTTTGTAGGGTATCTAGATATACATAAAATAATTTTTTCTCTCCTGAATAATAAAGGTATTTAAACTTTCAAGAGTCTAGAAAAATCTGTTATATTTTGAATTTTGAAACTTAGTAAAAATTGAAATATGAAGACATTCTTATTCCTTAACACATTAACTACATAGTCGAGGTGTAGAACACCCATTTGGGAGTGTCGATTTTCGTGGCCTACCTTAGAGATTAGGTACTAATGGGGGTAGGACTTTTGCGATGGTTTGTAAGTATGAAGGTTGGCAATTGATACCTTGTCTTTTTTAAGTAGGGTAATATAATAGCCGTAATTCCCATTTTTCCTACGTCAGCTGTTTTGTAATAAACATTTTTGAAGTACAATCGATTGTTTTACGTCAATTTTTCCGTGTTCTGTCAGTTTTCAGAATATTGAGTCGCATTTTGATTTATTATTTTCAACAATTTGAAAAAAAGTATTTTAAAAAATTTGTTTTACTTTTCGAAATACGACGATGTTCATCCAGACAGCAGGTTTACAACATTTTCAACCCGTTCCGATTATTTAACACCTTTTCCTGATACGAGTTTGAACACTAGGTACCTACTTTAAAAATACGGCTTAAGAGAAAACGTTATTTTCTGCCAAATCGTTTTAACTTCATTTGTAAGTATGAATGAAATAAAATTTCAAGAAATTGTTTAGGGGTTGAAACAATCAAGTTTACCATTGTCTAATTAGGTACCTACGTCTGGCGAACGACCAAGTACGTGTTCGAACTGTCGAACGACTTGAATCGTTCGAACTTGTCTATACTATTTTTGGTTTATTATTTTCAATAATAAGCCTTTGAAATCGAGCAAGTAAAAAAATTTAACCCCTCCTCAAAATTTGATGTTTTACGTTTCAAGGTACGTAGAATACGAAAATCGAATAAAAAAATTTCCTTCTGTACGCCGTACGCGGCACTTTACTTAGCAACACTGGACCGATTTGGTTCAAATTTGGTGTATGGGCTCCATTTGCGGTTTAGAAGTGCCTCTAAGCTTTTGGTTGATGTCAGTCATTTCTAAGGGGTCAAAATTAAGGCTAAAGGGGACGGGGGTCTAGTATGATTCTAAGATGAGAGATGACACTAGTGTCGCCCCATACCTACTTTCATCCAGTTTATCTAAAAAAATCGTATTTTTTCATTAATCGTTATTTTCAAATCTAACCATATGAATGTTATCAGAACAAGAAAATCTTACAAGCCATCATCTAATATATTACCAACAAAATTTTTTAAAAAAATATTTCTTTTAAAGTTTCATTTAATAATTGAAGTATGTTTTTAATTCAAAAATTTGAATACATTCCGTGTTTGGAAACTATCTTACTATATGTGGGAATTATTACAAAACAATTTGTGTGAAAATTAGAGGCCGAAAGCGAAAAATTGGACTAAAAAACGTGGCCTGGGAAGACTAGATGGAATTTGTAGGGGAACCCCACATTTCCTAGCAGCTAATCCCACCCCCCCCCCCCCCCATTGAAATTTTCAAGAGTGTCCTAGCTCGAAATAAAGGTATCGTTTTTCCACCAATTTTTAATAGTGATGCATTTTTAAAAATTTTTGCCACCCGGAGCTTTGCAGCGGAAACCCCCTAAGGGGGACGAACGATAAATCAGAAACACGAGTGTGAATCGCAAAAGAGGCCTAATCTCCGTTCAAATTTTAGCTGACCGAAATGCGATAGATGTTTTTCTTTATGTTGGATGGTTGGTGGCTTTGCAGACGAGTGATCTATATAGAAAAATAAAAAATAATAAACCACTGTGTAATATTTTGCAGCGTTTTTTAAATGTTGTCAACTTTCTTTGATGACCCCTCGTACTTACTATCCAACAATCAAATTTTTAAAAAATCCATTTTCCATAATCAGCATTGATTGATTTTGATGAAATAAGGCACAAGGGCTTCTTTTGGGGTTATTGTCAGTGAGAAGTTGAAATAATATAATAACAAAAAAAAAATAAGTATAATAACATATTAACAAATATAATATAAAAAAAATAACATATTAACAAATATAATAAAATATAAATGTTGGTATTGATTTTCCAACAATTTAAAATAGAGTTGAATTTTGGTTTTTATTATCAATAATGAACCATTGGAATCGAGCAAGAACCCCCCCCCCTCCCCCTAAAATTTAACCCCCTCAAAATTTGATGTTTTACGTTTCAAAGTATGTAGAATCCGAAAATCGAATATTTAGAATCAAATGAGATTACCCAGAGCTCTGTAGAACCAACCGTTCGCTCCCCATGAGAACTTGGGGGTCGGTCTTGCGCTAAATGAGATACACATGTGTGCATCTCAAAGAAATTTCCATTGACCTTTTAAAATAAATTTTGACGAGGTTCGTGTCAAATGTGACCACCTTGTGCTCTGTAGGACCCACCGTTCGCTCCTTATGAAGACTTGAGGATTTATGGACAAATTAACCAGAATATACTTAGCGATCATCATTAGAAGGTTTTAGTTAGCTAGTTTCATCTCCTTCAGTTATCCTTCCTTTGCAACCTAGAAATGTCGCAATGTCCACCACTCTCGGATTTCAATCTTGTTGTACTTTATGAAGGAGGTACTCTCTGTTGAAATAAACTTGAATGTTCACCTAGCGCAACAACCTGGTAAAGCCGTGTTTTTTGATAATATCAATGAATATATTATATTCAATTAGAATTAGAACCGCCGTGTTCTTACCTTTGTGTAATAATTTGCAGTGTTTTTATCAATGATAAAATACATGAAAGAAAGTAATGTACCAACGTGTATGACATTGTACCAGATTTCTTGAAATTTGTCGAAAAAAAAGAGCTAAAGAAACTTGAAGAGCGGTATTACTAGGAAACCATAAAATTATATACCTACGTATGATTAGATATAATTTCGTAATTGATTACCAAGGTTTCTAACCAACTTGGGATTCTGGGTAAAGCAATTTAATTACGATAAACTTAAGTATGCTAATAGCAGCAGCTGTTCGGAACCTGTTAATGAGAGATTAATCAAACCCTTTCGTCAAATCGAAATGCTACAATGGAGTTAGAGGAATGAAGTCATGTCTCCGCCTCGAGTGGGATGCTAAGTGACAAACTGTCGGTTCAGGAGCCCTTCGCCGATCCATCTCGCATTATACCTCTACATCTTAATTGGTCATCACTTCTGAAAAATTAGCGACGTACTTTAAGCCCAAGCGATGACAAATGTTCCGGTCATTCAGAATGTAATGAAGAGCGAGTTCCTCACCAAATTACAGCCTTTTGGATTTATTTTTACACGTTTACAGGAAATATCTAGCGGTTTCTGAATGATCCATAATAATGTGCATACACCTACTTAAGTGACTTGGTATTTTCTACTGAAAGCAATGGTACGCCTAACAGTAAAATACGAGTAAAAATGTTGCTTTTGGAGTTGGAAGGTCTAAATTTAAGTTTTTTACGTCCTAAAAGAATGCTTGGTTGGCTTGGGTGCAATATGAATTTGGGACCTAAGTGGAAAAAGCCGCAAAATATTACAAAACGGTTTCTGCTCTTGTGCCACAATGCACTGGGAAGGAATCTCATGACTGCACGGCGCACAAGGTCTACCCCACCTTCAAGACCGCTCGGTCGTCCGGGTTTTGCATATCTTACCTACCTACTCAATGCGCGATTGTCGAACGTGTTGTAAATGGACATACGACGTGGCCGAGAAACATCCAACTCATATTATTTCTCGGCCACGTCATATGTCCATTTACAACACGTTCGACAATCGCGCATTGAGTAGGTATCTCGCAAACGAAAACTGACACAAAATTTAACGCCTACGTTTCGAAGATATCTCGATTTTCACCTAAAAATGACTTACCTGGTTCCTCCCCCCCTCCCCTCCACCAGCCAAATATTATTTGGGGGAGGAACCAGGTAGTCATTTTTAGGTGAAAATCGAGATATCTTCGAAACGTAGACGTTAAATTTTGTGTCAGTTTTCGTTTGCGAGAATCAGTCAACCATGCTTCCTAATGGCTGGGGCGTTGGTGGTTAGGAAGATTGTTCGGTATCAGGAATAAAATTTGAAACTTTAAAATACTCTCCGGTAAAATTCCATTTTGCTTCCGAGTCTACCAAGGTCGCAGAAACTTTGTTTTCACTTTTCAAGGTTCAAAAAAAAGTTCTTAAAATCGAAATTTCCACTCGCGTTTTACGTTTCAGACCTTTCTGAACAATTTTGGTTACGTGTCTGTCTGTCGGGAAATCCTTGTAACCGGCATAACTATTCGAAGTTTTGTCCGATTTCGTGTAGACGGTCCTCTATGAAAATCATCACCCCTGCATTGATAGTAGCTGCTGCGCATGAGCAAACGTGAATTCCTTGCAACAGCCATAACTTCCACATTTTCTATCCGATTTCAATGAAATTTTCAGGGATTATACGGATTAGGTTGTAGATGGTCCCCAATGAAAATCAAGGCCTTAAATTTGACAGTAGCCTCTGCGCTAGCGCAAACGTAAAATCCTTGTAACAGCCATAACACTTACATACATACTTACACACACACACTTACGTACGTACATTTTTCATCCGAATTTGATGAAATTTTCTAGGATTGTTCAGATTGCCGTGTAGATGGTTCCCTGTGAAAATCATCTCCTCCAGACTAATAGTAGTTGCTGCGCATGCGCCAACGTGAATTCCTTGTAACAGCCATAACTTCTACATTTTCCATCCGATTTCGACGAAATTACTCAGGATGAGCGTGTAGATGGACCCCTAAGAGGGACCTGCTCCCGGACTCTACAGGATCTGGCGTGATGATAGTTTATTATTCATAGGTTACAATGTTGATAGCTGTTAGATTGAGGTGATGCCTCAAGGTCTCTCCTTCTAAAAAAGGTTCTCTAGATTAATTTGTATTCCTTCTTGCATTATCAAGCTGTATAATGTACTTTGCCCACTGAAGGACAAATCATTTTTTTTTTTTCAACATATTTGACTTCACAATCATTTGTGAACTCCTCGAAAGTGAGTGTGGCCACTTTTTTAAGGCCTATTTCCACAATAGTTGTTCATCCCTGTAGTATTTTAATAATTTTATATCCTTATCAGACTTACGAGGTTTTCCATGGTACCTATATGAACGATTTGTAGAATGCATAAGAACATGTAATAAAAGTATACGGAAAACAGCCAGACTTTTTCAGATGCGTATTTTTCTTTAAGAAAACCCCGTATGATTTGAATTTGTCATAAATTAATCAGTCATAATTTTTTTAAAGAACAAGGCGAATTGCTCCCACCCCTTAGTAGAAATCATTACAATGGGGGGGGGGGGGGGGCGCCTTGATTTTTTTTTAGATTTTTAATCGAAAGTAGACTACATCCTGAGAATTTTGGCACCAACCGTGACCCTCTAGCGTGAGTAGATCTGTTTCTATGAGTTTTCAAAGTTTTGAATGTTTATGACGTCACGCGCCCCTCTTGCCTGGGCGGGACCCCCCAGCCTACTGTGACGTCATAAACGGTCGAAACTTTAAAAATTCATAGGAAAAGATTTACACACGCTAGAAGGTCGCGATTGGTACCAAATTTCTCAGAATGAGGTCTACCTTAGAATAAAAATAACAATAAAAAGTTTTTCCTACCCAGGCGCACACCCTATTATTGGCGCCCAACGTCGGGTCAACTCAACAACAGGGTGTCTGGACCTTGGATCCTTTCCCCCTCTCTTTCATCCTGCCAGATCCTGGATCCTACATCATGGATACAGTACATCATTAATAAATTATTTGGGTACGTTTTGTACTTTATTGCATTTACTAATTGAGATTAATAGTGAATTAATAACATTCTAATAATGGTGCAGCTTTTGTTTACTTCATCGTCAGGAGTAGAAGATTGTAGTACTTATAAGATGCGTTCAAAACCTGTGGAAAAAAGAGGTTGCTACATCAATCACGAAACAATATTTGGTGCATAATGAATAATCATGATTACAAATCAGACAGTTTTGGTGATCGGGGATGGTACACCACTTTCAGTAGAAACTTGTCATATTTGAACTATTGAGACAAAATGGGAGTTAACTGAATTACAGTGATGTAGGAGTCGTATTTGTTTAGATTAGAATTTATTGTTTGACAGATGTGCAATTTTGTAGTAAAGGTTGAAAGATGAATTTATCAACCCTAAACAAAGTTTCTCAATTGATTGTAATATTTAAGTTTGTAGGTATGTACTACTGAAATATTGAGTGAACAAAAGTTTTTTACTTGCATTCTCTCAATAAACAATGTAATAAATGAAGTCGGTCAAAGAATATTGGAAAAATGGATTTGGCATGATTCGATCACAGTAGGTACTTGGAGGTCACATAAAAAGTTATCGGTCTCCAACTAGGTGACTCTAAATTCTAGCAATGTCGGCGTGAGTAATCAAGGTTAGGAAGCATATCACCTTCATTCATATAATATATGATATGCTTCCTAACCTAACCGTATTACCGTATTACGGTAGATAGGTACGGTACTTAATAGCTAAAAGTAATTTGATTCCAAATCAATTTATTGATGAGAATAGAGACCAAGCAATGACTAAAGGAAATTTTTTCATAATAAGTAATATGAAAATTGAGGAAAAAGAGCGCGGCAAGAATCACAACCTCTCAATGAAAATGTAACAGAAATAAGAGAATATTCCAATGAAATTAGCCCTGAATAAAGGAAGACTTTTCAAATAATCATAATTTCCGAAACAATAACATTCTTCTGGATGTTACTCGCAATATCTACATAGTAGGAAAAAAAACTTCAATCTAAAACTGCATTGTTTGAGGGAAGGTACCTGTTGGATTTAGTTTTCTTAGGCCTTGTTTTAGATAATGGGGGGGGGGGGGGGGGAGCCTGTTTTTTTTTAAAATTCTAATCGAAAGTAGACCTCATCCTGAGAATTTTGACACCAGCCGTTCTCTTTTTGGATAAGTACATCTTTTTCTATGATTTTTCAAAGTTTCGAATGTTTATGGACCCCCACGCTCACTGTGACGTCATAAACATTCGAAACTTTGAAAAATCATAGAAAAAGGTCTTCTCGCGCTAGAAGGTCGCGGTTGGTGTCAAAATTCTCAGAATGAGGTCTAGTTTAGATTAAAACTAACAATAAACAGTTTTTCCGACCCATGCGCACTCCCCATTCACCCTTCAGTTATGGTACCTAATCTACCAGATTTTAGAAGCTTCTTGAAGTTCTTCGCGGTTTTTCCTGCAAAGTGGGGAATATTAGTCCTCTAAAATTCGATTAGTTGTATTTTACTGTTGATATGTGCCTAGCAGGTCTTACGTCTCCGAAATGCAGGAGTGTGAGCTCGTAGCCGAACATGGTCCGAAGGCCCCGAAAGTTGCACATAGCGATCATGAGGTGAATTCGCTGGCCGCTCTGTTTGGAATATTCGAACCAGGGAAGATCGTATATTGAAGACCTCACGTCTGCAAACTAAAGAGCCCAAAATATTACCTACGTTTTCCCAACAAATAATAACACTCCTATTCACTACAGGTAGCAACTACACTTGTAAAAATCGATTCTACAACTAATTTTCAAAAAACTGCTCTTAACGCTTGTTTTTCTATTTCGAAGTATTCTCAGAAATCTCAGAAAGCCACATGTAAGAAAATCAGGTACTGTAAACTCAAAACTAAGTAAGTTCACTGTTGGACTGAACTTTAAATTCTCAATTTCCAATAAAACATGTAATTTTAGTTAATAAAATATAGGAGTTTGATTCCGAAAGGTACTGAAGACCACTTTCTTCGAAATTGAGTAAACGCTTTCCCAGGGTTTTAAGGGGGTAGTTCTTCACAAAAATGCGTTCATTTTAGAAAAAAATGTAATCTATTACCTCAAAAAACGTGAATATTCCATTTAATTTCACAAGGTACTGTATCCAGCACAATGGTGGACTCTTATCCGCTTGGTTTCAAAAAGTACTAAATCCACTTCTTTTGATTTCCAAAACAACTAAACGCCATGTTTTGTTTCAAAAAGTACTACATTATCCATAAATCTGATATTTCAAATCTCGTTCAAAATTAATTTAAACTTTGAACTAAATTACCTTTTTTCTCAAAAATATTCATTATAATTGAGAAATATATCAAAAATATTGGCACGTTCATTGGCACGTTTTTCAGGTTACTGTGGTTTTTCGCGTTTTTCTCACGTTTGACCAAAACGGATTTATGTAGTACCTTTTGGAATCAAGCTCCTCAATTGGGGATAGTTAGGTCCAGAAAACGAGTGAATATAAACGTCTGCCATGTTGGCTGGTGTGACTTCCTCAAAACAGTGTTGTTCCTGAAACAATAAATTCTTTACATTCTACAGCTAAAAACTTCTCACGTTTTACTCATGTCTAAGCTAAAAACTTCTCATGTCTCATGTCTTTACTTTCGCACTTTGGCACATGTCTCATGTTTTACTCATGTCTAAGCTAAAACCTTCTCATGTCTCATGTCTTTACTTTGGCACTTTGGCACACGACTATGTTTTACTCATGTCTAAGCTAAAACCTTCTCATGTCTCATGTCTTTACTTTGGCACATAAACGAAAAAAACGTTAAGAAAAACGCTTGCATACGAGTCTGCAACACACTGGGACATTTTATGCCTTTAGTTCCCAAGTGACAACAAAACAAGTGGCATTGTTTACTACATCCATTATTGAATATAAAATGTCGACATAAATACCAAGAACAAGTACAAAAGAAATGCTTGATAAATCGAGAGCTTTCCAACGTATGGTGAACAATTTCTCTCCGTTTAATTAAAACTGAAGAAGTTTCATTTCCCTAGCAACGACTCGGTTGTAAGCGGAAAGGCTTTTTGTTAACGATTTTTTCGTTTATATGTGCCAAAGTAAAGACATCAGTAACATCAAGTAAACAATCCTTTACATCAAGTAAAGGGTCCTCAACTGTGGAATGCATCTTACGATGGTGTCCTACGATTGGAAATGCCTGAGGAGTGTTTCCTTGTAGGCTATGCTGATGATGTGGCAGCAGTAATACTGGCAAGGACAATGGATTCAGCCCAAGTCAAGCTGGAGCAGATCATGTCACGAGTAATGGAGTGGATGGAAGACCATAGCCTGGCACTAGCTACAGCAAAGACTGAGGTAGTCATCTTCACGCGTAAGCGCATACCTACCATCATCCCAATGCGGATTGCAAATGCCGAAATAACAACTAAACCAGCAGCCAGATATTTAGGAGTCATATTGGACAACAAAATCACATTTGGTGAACATATAAGAAGAACTGCAGATAGATCAGCACAAAAAACTGCAGCTCTCTGTCACCTTATGAAGAATATAAACGGCCCTAGACCTTGCAAGAGACGCCTAATGATGACAGTCGTGCAGTCAATTCTCTTGTATGGAGCGGAGGTATGGGCAGACGCATTGAATGTGGCATATCTCCGACAGAGATTAATAGCTGTGCAGCGAAGAGGAGCCCTACGAATCGCCTGTGCCTACCGAACGGTATCAGAACCCGCTATCTTTGTCCTCACGAGGGTCATACCTATTCAGCTGATGGCCTCAGAGAGGAAAAGAATCTTTAACAGAAGGGATGAAGGAGACAGGGCCCGCATAGCCAAGGAAGAAAGGGAGCGCACAATGGCAAATTGGCAAGATTTATGGACGGGAGAACATAGAGGAAGGTGGACTGCACGTTTGGTGCCAAACATTCAGACGTGGATGGAAAGAAAACGTGGAGAAGTGAACTTCTTCCTTACGCAGTTCTTTACGGAACATGGACTGTTTTATGCCTACCTGCATAAAATGGTAAAAGTATCTGCCCCAACATGTTTACATTGCCAGAACAAAGAAGATGATGATGTGCTCTACACCTTCTTCAAATGCACTGTGAGCCCCCGCTCACGGATTTGAGCAAGCAATAAAAGGGGTGAGCAACCACCATCCATGCTCCCTTCCTCCACCACCCAAAGGCCGCAGGTCGGAGCGGGCATTGTACCGTCCCCGCTCCAGGGCGCCACCACCATCTCGGGCGCCCGCCACCAGAGGCGCGCGCGTCACCTTGACGTCATCGTCCGCCAATCACGGGCCGCCGCGGAGCCCTGCGCAGTACTCGCCGTTGGAAGGTGGGGACTTCCTAAAGAAATCAACTGGTGACCGCGTGGAGCGGCCATAACCCCCCCAGTCCTTGATGCGAACATCCACGCTCTCTTGCCAAAGATAGATACGCTTATCGAACCCCCTTGTGCAAGTCAGTCTCTGGATCCCCTCAATAATATTCTGGTGAGAGCCCTGCCGCCCGCGAGTCTATTATCTGAGCCAACCCCCCTGTTCAACCTGGTAAGACTTCGTGACATCCAGCTTGAACACCCATCCCCCGAGATCTTCTCAACGCACTACCGACGGATTTCCTACGGGCCCCGACGCTGTGAGTGTAATAAACCAAATATCTATACATTGGCCAATGATAGTTGTGTTCGAATGGTGTAGATGTAAAACAAGTCATAGTAAAGTAAAGAACATTTTAGCAGTAAATTCAGTCAGTCAAGACAAGAGTCAAAAGTTGTTGAAATTGAGTAAAGTCAGTCGTAGAGTTGTAATAAGAGAAAGAGAGAAGGAGAAATCAAACGCACATATTTCATGTAAACCATATATTTGTATAACTTGTATTTTGTTTGCCAGAGAATTTAACGTAGAGTCAAATTTCCTTTATTTCATTAAAACGTTCCTATTAGATTGTACAATTTGCATTTCTCATTTAATCACCTTATTCCGTAACAGACAGGTTTACGTGTGAACGCACTCTTTTCGTGCGATCACACCTTTTTAGTGCAAAATACATTATTTTAGTGCGACGCATTGTTTTCGTGCGTGCGCCAATTTCGCCGTGCACCCGTATCATTTTTCGTGCACTCTTAGTTCCCTTCAGGAATCGAACTTCCGTCCTTCAGACATAACAATAATATTTCGAAACAATCAGTAATCAACCCTTCAGGTGTTGCCTTGATATTGAGAGCCTTCAGCTACCTCCGAGCCGCTACAGCTGTCTACCAGGTAATTATCATTAAATTCACTAAATTTAGATTACCTTTTATTTATGTCAATATAGCCTCTCAACCTATATTTGGATCGGTTTTAAAACGGGCTTACTCGAGAATCTTAAATTCAACGGTGAAGCCCAAAGCTTACAGCACCAAATGGGCACCTGAAAGAATTCAGCTGATGGCAGACCTGGAGATAGCTCCCCAGAGTTCAACACTAGAGGCTGTTGTCAGCAGGACGCTGGAAGGTGAAAGGAGCTAGACTGCTGTGGCAGAATACACGGAGAGCATCCTGACAAGGAAGATGCACTTAGAACGAGAAAGAGAGAGGAGGGAGCATCTGGTCCGCCCCCTCATCCAGAACTGATTAAACTCCCCAGGACTCAGCCCGAAGTAATGTATTAAACGGTTCCGGGCTGAGCTCCAACATGGGGAAAAAGGAGGTGTTTTTTTTGGTGGGTTTGAATCCCACATTACCTGGAGGACGCGGACCCTTCCAGGTATCTTACGAGATCCAACTCCACCTATGGATCTTAAAGATTTTCTCATCTGCCTGTCGAAAAAAAAAGTAAAGACATAAAATGCCAAAAGCGTTACGGTTGGTTAAACCGTATTTAATTTAAGAGGGTTTAGTTCATGTGTGGATACCTATTTTGCTAACTTACTGCTTGAATCATTCCTTCACTGACGTAAGTCGCCAATCCTATTGCGATGAGCTCTCCCGTCAGGACTCCCATGAACTTGAGAGACTCTTCAATGTTTTCAGTTGCCTGTTGGAATAGAATAGAAAGACTGGTTCAATGCAACAGTTGAAGAATTTCTAAACGTTCTAACAATTTCTAGCTAGGAATAATATTTATTGAAAAAAAAACAACGATTATTCATAGGTACTTACAGAAACCGCCTGAAGACCGGACATACAAAGTGCAAACATTCCTCCGTAGTAAAATGAAGACAGGTAGTATTTGTACACCTCTGCTACCTCATTAGCCAACCTGTGACGGGAAATGCAGTATTCGATTTTCGGATCTTACATACCCTGATCGTATCATCGAATTTGCCTTGGGGGTAAATTAATAAAATATTATTGGAAATAATAAACCAAAATCATGGGGGTTTACCGTTTGAATTTTTTTCTCTAGGAGCCAAAATTATGGAAATAAATGGCTGGTCCTTTAATTTTAAGAATACTGCATATTATGGTAGAACTTAGGCACCTATTACCTACCTACTGCAATAATCTTTGTAAAAAAATAAATACTAAATATTATTCTTTGTAAGGGAACTATGGATTGAGACTGCACATTCATCGTGGCAAGTATTTTTCTTTAACTTAAATAGTTACTCAAGTCCAGACTTCTTACCCCAGATGAGACGATAATTGCAAAATTCATTCATGACAGCTGCAACTCTTCCCGTTTTCATGGATTTTAAGTTTTGATGAGTTTTATAATGAAGGAAGAGGACCCATTACTAGTCACGAGTCTGTTTGTGTTCAAGACTCGGCGGTAGACGGTAGTTCTGAGCCTCACCGTTAGAATACGCTAGCACTGATCAGCTGACGACTCAGCTGTTATCTTTGATAACTGTTATCAGTCACATCACAGGTTTTGTTTGGATTTGGATTTTCGTATCACGTTCACGTCTTTTCGGATTTTTCGCGTTTTATGAAAGGATACGTAGTGGAATCATCGCGAATTTTGAGTTGGAGGGTGTTATCCTGATAGATATTTGTGGAAATTTCCTGTAGATAATATTGTGAAATATCGAAGACCATCAGCTGATCAGTTTTCAGCCGGTGAAAGTGAAAGACAAAAATATTTCCGTCATGTCTGGACGCGGGTAGGTATTTTTGTTCGATGTGTGCCGAAAGAAATTTTTGTTCGAGGGTAGGTATTTTTGTTCGATGTGTGGTTAAAATTCGCTCGTTTCGACAGCTTTGATGTTTTGTATCAACACCAGTGTGATCGTTGTTAGTCGTGTTCAGTACTAGCTCTTTACACAGGGTGTAGGCAGGCATATTTATCGGGTCTGATAATTATAGTGTTTTGGGGCTTCAAGGTGTTTTCTGGGTGTCAAAGTGTTCAAGGTGTGGTTAGGGTGTTCTAGGTGTGTTTTAGGACGTGAGCCGCAATGTCCGTTTCGAGAGGACACGTCCTGCTGGGCGGAGGGACCGGGTTCGTCGGGTCGGCCCTCAAGCAGATGCTGATCAGCAAGAAGTACGAGGTGACTGTCATCTCCCGGATGCCTGGAGCACGTCGCGTCACCTGGTTTGACGTTTGTTCGTCGGGACTCCCCGACGGAGTCACTGCCGTCGTCAACCTCGCCGGTCAAAACATCCTCGACCCTCTCCAAAGGTAATCGCTGCCTAATAACTTGAGATTCCAAAATGGTAATTTTGGTTTATCATTGTCAATAATAAACCATTGGAATCGTCAAAAAAAAACCCTGTAAACTATTACAAAAAGGTTTATCATTTTTCTATATAGATCACTCGTCTGCAAAGCCACCAACCACCTAACGTGAAGGAAAACATTGATCGCGTTTCATTTGAACGGAGATTAGGCCTCTTTTGCGATTCACGCTCGTGTTTCTGACTTATCGTAAGTCCAACCCTTAAGTTCTCGTAGGGAGCGAACGGTTTGTCCTACAAGGCTCCGCGTGGCCTCTAAAAAATCTAATAATTCAATATTATCTTAAATTGATGGAACAACAATACCTTCATTTCAAGAGTTTTTGAGGTAGGACACTATTGAAAATTTCAACCCTTAATTTCAACACCTTTGAAGTGACTTACGTCAACCAAAAGCTTTGCGGCACAACTAAACCCCAAATGGAGCCTACATACCATTAACAATTTATATTTGGAAAAAGTACTTCACCGCTACAATTGATGGTATTGTACATAAATAATTACATCACAGTATTGTATCAGCACTTTCGGCACTCAGCAGTCATGTCCATCTGGCTGCTTGGTATCAGGGTCCGAGATCCGACCTCGGACATTGGGGTGAGGGACAAGGTTGAATCACCTTATCCCACAAATGATGGAGGGAGGATTGTGCCTCTTCTGGCTATGCCATCAGTCGACGCTTCTCCTCCCCATGGGGTTCGAGTTCAGCTCCATGTCCCACGGGGCCTACTTGCTCGAGCTGTGGCATGCCGTCGTGTGGCCGTAGCCCTGAATTTAGACTAGATGAATGATCCTCCTGTTAGTACTCGGGTGGTCACCCACTCCAGGATAAACAGTGGGTAACCAGCCCGAATCAGATCCTTTGCTGACTTGCCATGCCATATCCCTCTCCAGGTGATAGTTGCTCCAATCACCTTTAGTTGGTTTCGCTGAATGTTTGCAAGTGCTGCTGCTGCCTCTAGTAATGCGTCAACTTCATATTTTTGAATTTTGGAAGCATTCATGTCTTCAAGGCGCTGGCTGGAGCCAGAGACCACTGCGACATCAATAATGAAGGCTCCTCTTGGTGTTACCACCAAGAGCTCTGGACAATAACCTCGCTGTTCCAGGTTAAAGTGTGGCTCTAGCCATACTGGCCATCCTTTACGACGAGCGTAGGCTTCTAATAGGTTCAGGGTAGAATTATGACGGGCACATCTGGGTCTTACCACGGCTGGGCAAATCTGGAGCACCTGCGAGGCTGTTTCGGGTGTTTGACATCCCATTTGGCATAGATGGCTGTTGTTGGTACGCCTGCCTCTTGCCCTCACTCCTGTTGGTAGAGAACCAGAATGGACTTTCACCATACCCAACGACCCCCACGAAGGGTTCCTGAAGGGTTCCTGATCCATGCCGTGCTAGCTCCATTATCGCGTGATTTTACCAGTTCAGCTCCATCTGTAGTTTGATGGAGACATTGTGCCCTGACAATTCGACGATCAATACTTGATGTCCCATCTTGTTGTTAAGACTCGTTCCTCCTTCAAAGAGTTGTGTGTTTGCCGCCCCTTCCCTATTAGCTCTTATGGCTGGTATTTGACTGAGTAGTTCCATGACTCCAAGACCACCATCACCCGGACGGACGGCCAAATTTCGGTTTATTATTTTCAATAATGAACCTTTGGAATCGACCAAGAAAAAAATTTTCTAACCCCCCCCCCCCTCAAAATTTAACGTTTTACGTTTCAAGGTACGTAGAATCCGAAAATCGAATAAAAAAAATTCCGCCCGTACGCCGTACGTGGCACTTTTCTTAGCAACCCTGGACCGATTTTGATAGTATTGAATTATTATACTTTTTAGAGACCTCGCGGAGCCCTGTTGGACAAACCGTTCGCTCACTACGCGAACTTAAGGGTTGGACTTACGATGAATCAGAAACACGAGTGTGAATCGCAAAAGAGGCCGAATCTCCATTCAAATTTTAGCTGACCGAACTGCGATCGATGTTTTTCTTCATGTTGGTTGTTGGTCTGGATTTTATTACCTCAATGATACCTACTCTTATTCCTGTTTTGTATTGCATTAATTCACGTATTGTGTATTGTATATCTTTATCTTAATGTAAGACTCTTAGTACTCAGTACGGACCTCAGGCAGGTGCCCCCCCGTGGCAACTGCCTTCCCGGCAAACAGCCCTCCTGTGGGAGGGTAGTTTCAACCCGAAACACAAATGTGCGCCAGTGGCAACTGCCCTCCCTGTAAACTGTCCTCCGAGGAGGCCAGTTTTTACTGTGCGTCAGGAGAAACTCCCCTCCTGCTCACACCACGTATTAGAAGGGCCCTCTCATCGAATTGGTCCTTACAAATGGACCTCCGTGGCAAGTGCCCTCACAGTAAACTGGCCTCCTAGCCCTTACAAGCCCGACTAGATATTATACCTACAGAACACGAAACATGATGTTGGCATTACAACAAGCTAATGTAGATTACACGGGCATTGCTTGCCTACATTTGCGATACAATTACTTAAGGAATTAACTAATCTATGTGGGTTTTAAATATTTTTAATTAGCGCAACCTAATAAGGGATCCAGGTTTGGGATCATTTTTTTAAAAAATATTTTATTCAATTTTTTGTATATTACAAAATACTTTTATGTTGTGGTAATTTTAGGATGTAATTTTTTGTACTTAGTACAGTGGAACATGAAAGAGGGTATCTGTCCAGTGACAGTCCCTCTTAACTTTTAGTGGAGCTCGTTAACATATATTATAAGAACATAAAGTTGATAAATTAATTTTAACTCGATTTCTCCATGAAATTGATATTCTAATTATTTTATTCCTAATATATACTGATGATCGTGACTGAAGATCCATTATCATTGGCAGCTCATTATACTTTTGAGAGACCCATGTCCCAGAAATGAGAAGTCGCACAGGTAGAGGAGTTCCGTTCCAAGCAGGAGGGCAGTTGCTCGAGGTAGTCTAGGAGGGCAGTTTAAAACCGGGGTTCGAAACTGGCCCTCAAAAGTTGGAAGCAGTTAGTTTGGAGGGTAGTTTCTCGAGGTGATCTAGTAGGGCAGTTTAAGGGCGGTATTCATAGTCATTCCTCAAGGCGCGGATTTCCTCGACTCGAGTTGAGGTTTCCTCCAACTCATCTTTTCTCGAGGATTCCTCACCCTATTCATAGACGAACAGAACGCATTTGGAGGTCGACCTCAGCTCATCCTCAACTCGAGGAGACCTCGAGTTACCAAACTACGGTCGAGGAAGAATTGGCAGCCCTGTTCAGGTAACAGTTCAGTGAAGGTTTCATGGAGAAGGTTCGATTGTTTATTTCAGAATGGTTGGTGTTGTTTTTCAGCTTTGACTTTGGACCATCACTGTTCCTGTTGTTCGCGTTCCTTCTTCAATAAAATAGTGTTTGCTACCTTTTATTTTTTTATATTAGTTTCCAAATGGAAAGAGAAAGAAGAGAGCCGTTTTTAAGGGAAGCTGAATAAACTACGTTGAGGAAATTCATAATTGAAAATAAGGGCATTGTGGAAAAAAACAGATGCGGTCTCAATTCTCGAAAAAAAAAGTGTTGGGAGAAAATCGCGAGAGATTTCAATTTCAGTGGAAATTACCCAACAGGAAGTAGCGTATTATAATCAATAAGTATATTATATTTATATTGGTGCTCCTTTTCTTTGCGCTCGTTCGTTGTTTTGTAATTTACAAAGTACCAAAGCGCTTTTCACCTGAGTGAAATGGGCCATAGATTAAAGGCGCATCTAGACTGACCCGCAACACTTCCCGGTTGGTTGTACGTGAAAATCATCAGAAATTTCCGCGTAACGATCCCCGCGTGACGATTTTTCATTTATGTGCCATAGTAAAGACATAAAATGTCAAAAACCAATTTCTACTTTTCTCCTATGGGGTGACACAAATGAAGGCTTTAGAACTATATGAAACAAATTTCCATTAGTATTAATACGTGCTTTCAACAAGGAAGGTACTACCTAATAGGTAGGTACAGTACTATGAAGAGTTGAACATAGTCGATTACTTTTTTTATTCGAAATTCCCACCCACCATATTTTGAAAATTGTTTGAGGATATGTTGTTCTAACATTCACCAGAGTTCGGAGCGATTTGAAGATGACGTTCTTTTGTAAAGTGCGAAAATGTTGTTTGTAGGACTTATGACTATAGAACCTCGGCTTCGAAACAGATGGCTCGGCAACTTCTAAGATCGATTACTTCTTTTTATTCGAAATTCCCCCACCATATTTTAGTATATTGTTGAGGACATGTTGCTCGAACATTCACCAGAGTTTGGAGTTATTTGAAGATGACCATTTTTTGTAAAGTGCGAAAATGTTCGACATTTCTACTGAAATCAGCTATCATCAAATATCGGGCGGTCATAACTTTTCTTCCACTGAACCGGAATCGACCAATTTCAGTATAATGTCGACTAGTTATGTAAGAAACATATGCCAGAATTTGGTGCAAGTAACTCAGTCGTAAGTACCCAGCCCTAGATGATGAAGAGAGATTCTGTTCTCTCCTGTTCACAGAAATACTCTCGGGCTGGAAGAAAATCGGTAGTAGCACGTTTATCACGGTCTCTTTTGTAAAACGAAATTCTTCCGAAATGTTCGATCATCCAATACCTACCTATACAAATAAGAACATAACAAAATTACTGGCATTCACCGTGTTTATCATTATTATCATAACTTTTGAGTACCTACCTCCAAAGGGTTTTCTTGATCCCGCAAGTAACATTTCGGCCTTCGCAGATCTCGCGAAGATTCCTACAAATACTCATCAAATTCCTCCAATCTTTCAATATCTTCGAAATCCATGTTTTCGGACGAAATAACCGAAGAATAGATCCGTAGAATATTTTATAACGACAACGCTTGTGATAACAGGTAGGTAGATATCATCAAAATCTTTCCTCAAGGTACCTTTTCACCTACCTTGGGCTGAGGAAGCTCGAAGCCCCTTTCTCGACTCGAAATATCTCGATTCGGCCTTCAAATTTCTCGACTCCACCTCCGAAGTCGTCTATGAATACCGCCATTGGAGGACGCCTTTGGCGGTTCGAGGACGCCTTGAAATGTGGCGACTATGAATAGCTTGAGGAGCCGTCGGGCCTCCTTAAGGCTTCCTCGAGACCTTCCTCGACTTGGAGGATGAGTCTGGCCTTGACTTTGGCTTAAGGCTTAACTATGAATAGCTCGAGGAGGAAAGGACTCCTCAAAGCGTACTTTGGAGGAGTCCTCCAACTCGAGTCATGACTATGAATACCGCCCTAAAACCGGGGTTCGAAACTGACCTCCTAAAACAGGAGGGCAGTTTACTGGGAGGGCAGTTGCTCGAGATGGCCTAGGAGAGCAGTTTCAAACTGACCTAAAGAGGTTGGAGGCCAGTTTGCCGGGAGGGCAGTGAGGAATTTCACCATGTCGGAATTTCCTATTTTTGACCCCAAAATCGGATTCAGCACCTCGAAAAACCCCCTAAGGCAAACTTTCAGCCCGAACTTCCTAATTTACGAAAAACAAAACAGTGTAGAAAATACGAATGTTTAAAAAAACCGGGAAAATGACGTCATGCTGGAATAGTTCATTTATGGCCGCTTGAAGCGCTGAGATCGAGAAATCCATAGTCCCCAGATGCAAAATTTCACGAAACAGTAAAGTTCGAAATCGAAAAACTGAAGAAAAAAATATAAAAAGCAAGATGGGGAAAATTAGGTTTCCCCTGTTTTTGTTTGATAACTTTCCTCTTAGAAAACACGATTTCGTCGTCCCAATGGGCAACACTGGGAGGAGACGGCGATCCGAACAGCCCAATCAGCGAGCGTTCCCGCTCCACGTCCGTTTTCCCGGTTAGTTTTGAAATTAAAAATTTTGATTGTCTCCCAAAAATAACAGGAGACTTATTTTCCGAAATCAGCCCGATTTTCATTTATCCCACACCATTTACTATTCAGGAAAAATGCAAACAGAATTCGGTGAAATTCCTCGTTGCCAAGTTCCCCTCAGTACTAAGATCATTGAGTATTCAAATTCTCTCTTGCGCTCTCTTGTATTCCCGTTCTACTTGTATTTGCAGCTTTGAGTGCTTTAAACTTGCAACTATTTCAACTACTTTGCCTTCCCCGTCTTTCTATTTCTGATATTCTCTAAGTAGGATAATCATACTCATATCTAAGTACCTACCTACTTGGAGAAAATGCTTGATACTACCAACAATGTGTAGTATTGTTGATTTCACGGTAAACATGACTGTTTGTCGCTGAAGGTGATTAATTTCAAAGGTGGACGGCTGGATTCAAACAGAACGTGTGGAACTCGAGGATCAACACGACGCACACGCTGGCGCAGGCTATCGCTCACGCCAAGAGGAAACCAGACGTCTTCGTGACGGTGTCGGGCGTCGGGATTTACGACCCGACGAGTGACGACCTCTTCGACGAGTATTCGACCATCTCCGAGCCCTTCGACTTCCTCAGCAAGTTGGCCGTCGAGTGGGAGAAGGCGGGGAAACTGGAGGACGGGGACGTGCGGCACGTTGTCATCCGCAGCGGCGTCGTGTTGGGCCGAGGCGGCGGCATGATTCAACAGATGTTTCTTCCTTTCTACCTTGGCCTAGGCGGCCCAATTGGTACAGGTACGTACCTAAATTATTATTCTGAGTTTTTACTAGCTAGATATTTTGGGCTAAACGGGACGTCAAGTGTGTTAGAGAGGCAGGTCTATCAAGGAAAGAGACACAGAAACATTAATTTCCCCTGATTTGGCTTTTCCCCCGACATCCTAAATTGTCCAAATTCCAAAATTTATAATAAAATAGTCAGCCAAGTGGGTGTGGCACATAGCTTCCTCGTATCCATAATCCTATTGTATTGATAATCCGATGCACAGTAGTTATATCGATCGAACTCAGTACCTATTAAGGGACCATATAAACGTCAATCCACACGGCCATCTCTGAATATTTCTTCCAAATCGGATGGAAAATATAGAAGTTATGACAGGTACTAGGAAAGAGGCTACTATCAGTCCGAGAGCAATGACTTTCATAGGGAATAATCTATATTCCAATCCGCATAATTCCAGAAAATGTCAACGAAATCGTAGGAAAATGTCGATACTTTAAACCACATAGGAGTCATGTCCAAAAACGGAGTTTTGTGAATAACGCGAAAGAAACTTTCACTAGCGCCTAATTCCTAAAATAATGGCTTATTTCACTAAACTCTATAATTTCCTCAAGAAATTTTCAAGCTATAATTGCCAAGAAGGTCTATAATGCTTTTGCTGAATTTGAGTTTTTCTGATATTAAATGGATGGACACAGCGCCTTTCTGCTTTTAGGTATCGATGTAGAAGTTATGCTGTTACAAGTTCACGTTAGCGCATGCGCATTGGCTACCATCGCTCCGGGAATGATGATTTTCATAGTTGACCGTCTACACGCCAACTCGCACAATTCCTGAAAATTTCTTCGAAATCGGACAATAACTCCGTATAGTTACACACAGACAGACAGACACGAAACCAAAATTGTTCAGAGAGGTCTTAAACGCAAAACGCGAGTGGAAATTTTGATTTTGGAGAACATTTTTTTTTTCAACCTTGAAAAGTGAAAACAAAGCTTCCGCTACCTTGGTAGACCTGGAAGCACCTTTATTTACTTATTATGAGTACGTACGTCCCCATTTTCCAATTGAAAAGCCCTGCAAGTTATTACATAAAGGTTTATTACTTTTCTGTATAGATCCCTCGTCTGCGAAGCACACAGATTTGCCATTGCCACTACCTACCAACCATTTTTTCACTTCTCAATCAAGTTTATGCCTTTATTAGGAAATTTGATTACTGGTTGCTAAGGACGCAAAACTGAGTACAATTCGAAGAAACGAACAGCGATCGCATCTTGGTATACAAAATTTGGACGGAAATCACAGATATCTGGGAGGTCCCATTCGATCCTACAAATCAAATACTTCCTATTTTAAGTTTATGAAAAAACAATCGGTAAATGTATGTCTAAAGTTTTTGATCTAGGGCTTTTTGAAAAATTCAGCCCTTATTTTTCAACCCTTAGAAGTGACCTACATCAACCAGAAGCCACACCACTTCAAAGGTATTACAAGGAAAAGTCCCCCTCCCTTTGAATCGATCCCGAATCACCCTTAGTGGGAGTAAAGACCGCTGGCCTTGTTTGTCAGTGTGGTTTTGGTTACGTGGCTTGTAGTCGCTTGTGGTCTCTTGTAGGTTATTTGGTAAATGCTAAAATCTTCTATTAGTTCACCACTCACTCCCGCCCAAAACATGTTCACCGCCCTTCAACATCATCCGACCGCTCTCGTTGCAAATTAGTGCCCTGACCCCTTGATGAGCAAAATGTTGGGCGGTATGCAGGGTGTCCTGAAACCAATCACTAATACTTCAGGGTCCGATTCTACAACAAATTAGCAACAACTTTTCCCTCCTAGTATTTTTTTGTTCCACTTAAAATTCGTTTTTTTAATAAAAAAAATTGAGGCCTGGGCAGAATACACAAGATTATGCCCAAAAATTAAAGTTTTTTGAGCATTACTCCCCCCCTCCCGTAAAAGGCAAAATTTGAAATTCCGGCGACGTAGTGCACAACTAGATAGTTTTCCGCGTCGAACCAAAAGAACCACGAAAATCGGTTGAAAACTAAGGCCTGGGCAGACGACACAAGATTTTGTCACACACACACAGACATACACCTATGATTTTTTCGCGGATTTGGATTCAGAATGGTCTAAAACGGATTAGTGTGTGGTTATTTTTTTTCCGCTGGGTGTTGTCCTCCTTCACTCCAGATCGATCGCATAAGGACGCCCAAGTCTTACTGTGGGACGTCCTAAAAAGTGGCATTTTGAGCGGGGAAAAATACTCGGAGGGAAAAGCTGTTGGAAATTATAATTTATTGCAGAATTGATTTCTGAAGTATTTTGATTGGTATATGATCTCCCAGAGTTCGATCAATCGTTGCATCACCCGAAGTCATCTTTTTCGTCGTCGTTTTCTGGTTCCTCATTGGATCAAGCCGTAGGTTGTTAGCAGCGAGTCCATTGTTTGTTTATTATTCATCTGATTGTTAATTTCTTCCATATTTGTTGTTCATTCCGAAGTAATCTTTTCACAGGGTGCCAACCTCTGCCGTGGATACACATCAAGGACATCTGTAACTTGTTCGTGTTTGCCATCGAGAACCCGGAAGTCACCGGAGTTCTGAACGGCGTGGCTCCTCAAGTCGTCACCAACGACGAGTTCACTCGGTCTTTCGCCAAAGTCCTCTCACGACCTGCCTTTTTCCGAGTCCCGCAGTTCGCCCTCAACCTTCTCTTCTCCGAGGAGAGAGCCAAAATCATGACGATGGGCCAAAAAGTCTGTCCGAAACGCGTTCAAGAACTAGGCTTCCAGTACGAGTACCCAGACATCAATTCTGCACTTAAAAGCGTCTCCCACCTCATTTATTCGAAAAAGAAACCGTTTTAGAGTGCTGTTCTGAGTGACTCTCTGTGAAATAGTTATTATTTATTGTCAGTTTTCGTCATTGTTCATATTAACTCTGTCTAAATAAACTAGGGATTAATTACATAAATTATTTTTATCACAATACCTGGAGAGAATAAAAACGGCTGCAATGGTGTGTGGCACATAGCTTCCCAGTATCCATCACCAAATCGTTTAGAATCGAATGAAAACAATAAAAAAAAACGATAACGGAAAGGATTCCATATTTGCACATGCTCAGTGTCTACCAATGATTCAATCACAAGAAATCCATAGGGGATCACCTAAATTCTACCCAACCGATATCTCTCTATTTAATCGAAATCGATTTTTGCTTCCGAGTCTATCAAAGTAGCGGAAGCGATATTTTAAATAATATGATCATTATTACTTTCTCTAATTTCTCTTTAAACGTACTAATCGCAATCGGAATTCAACTTCGTATAGATTTGCCAGGATTTGTGGATACTTGGACTGACTGGAACTCCAAAAAGAAGAGACAAACCAAAATTTTGATTCTAGAGGTTTCATTTTCAAAATACCTAAAGTGAAAACAATGCTACTGCCACCTTTATAGACTCGGAAGCTAAATTGAAGCTTATACCGGGGGGGGGGGTAACTTCGAAAAAGTTGTAAAAATGCTGAAAATTTCGTAAAAATGCCCAACAAAGTGACGTAATACTGTAGGTCTTCGTTCTTGTCTATGTTTAGAGTTTTTTTCAAATCACCAAACTTTTTTATGAATTAATTTTTCCCTCAATTTTTTTTCACTTGCCGAGGAAGATAACTTTTATTAGGTAGGTAGGCAGTTTTCTGATCAACTGATCATAATCAACTTACGTGTGGGTTTCATGCAATCGACGTGCGCACTCGTCAATTTCATGGTTCAAGGCTGCTTTGAATGATCCTGATGTAAAGGCTGCTTGTGTGGCCTTTTTACTGATAGATCTACCGGTATAAAATCATAATATCATCATAAATAAATTAGCAGTGGCATAATTGAACTTTAAGAATGAAAATTATGAAGTGACTTACTCCAACTGAAGGGCGAGAAGTTTGCAGTGACCTACGGTCATCTTGCCCAGACACGCAAGGTAGGGAACTGTGTACATCACAGAAAGCAGCAAGAAAAGTGATGTAACCAGTTCGAAGAGGAAAATTATGGTGAAGCCCCACCACGTGTCATCTGGCACCCACATCCACATTTGCCACACCAAAACTCTACTCAGCTTTGCCCTGCACTCAAATAAAAATACAATTTATAGGTGGTCAGTTAGCCCTGCAGTTCTTCGCCTCATCTCAGCTCGTAAAGTTTCAGAGAAGTAAAAGTATCTTATTAAAATCAAACTGCGTTTTGTCTTTTCACATTGTACATGTCGTAAGGGTGAATCAAACATGAAACTGACCTTCCAGCTTCTGTGAAGAGTTTGCAGATGGGAAAGAGGATGTATACGTTGATGGTGATCAAGATGCATCGCGAAAACGGCTTGTAAAGCTCCATTGCCTCCTGCTCGCACTCTTCCTTGATTTTCTCACCCGCAGTTTCCAAGTCCTTCACGTAGCCAAAATTATCCAGCTGAGTTTTCAATCGCATTATATTCCCTCTGTCGGATACAGTGAAGCACCATTAAAGTGTATTACAAAATAGATAAAACCTTTGGTCTTAAGTTGGTAGTGTAAGTACTGGACAGCCGAGGGATAAAACCAGATGTTCAGAATCGAACTAAGTAACTAATACACATTCAAAGAACTGATGGGCCATCAGTGAGCCTGATTGAAAGCCGTACATTGTAGAGTTCTTGTACAATATACAGTTTTACCCATGTAAATCAACACTTCACACCATAATATTTATGCAGATTTATCCACATGGGTAAGTTTTTTTCGAAGGGTGACGCCTAGGATATAATAATAAATATGTGTACTCTAACGATTAACTAGATGAGTTTGGCCGCTGCTGAAATGATGGTCAACAAACTCGAAAAGGATTGTGGCATTCTTTCTTTCTGCGGCTATTTCCTATACGTCAGCATCTAAACCTAAACCTGAGGACGGAATCGAGAGGAGCTGGAATTGAACTTCTATGAATCTCAAATTTAATGACAATGTTGATAGGAAAAAAATCGAGTTGATTTAAGAAGAATTCTCTCTCATTTTTGCAGGATGAACAAACTTTAAAAACTATCATCAGGTTCATAAGTGTTCTGACGAAGAAAACAATATTAATACATTCAACAATCAAAACTCGGTTCTAGGTAAGTAATATTTACTATCCTTTTCAATCTTTAGGTCAGGTTAGGTTTGTAGATTGGTAGGCCCCTACTTGAAGGTTGCAAATCAGGGATTCGCCTGGAAATCAAGTTTCAAACGAGCTTTTTCTTGGGTTTGGTACCCCAAATTTTGTTCAGTAATTTGTCTTTCGAAGTTTCTACTGACTTTTCCGGGACAGAATGGGTTACATACGAACAAGCATTACTCCATTGCTTCTGTACTTCACTTATCTATCACTACTCAACTATTATAGGTTATACTTTTGTTTCAAGGCGAGGAGTGTTGTTTGGAGTCCAACGATCATGTGAATCATCATATGAGCGCAGTCGATTATGAGGGTGAGGTTGTCGTAGTTGAGGATCATCTTCACGATGAGGCCAAATGCGCATGTCAGGTAGAAGAATGGAGGTAGTCGAACTGGGAACCTCAGTACCCAACCGCCAAGGTAGATGCTGTGCCCGTTGAGAAACTTTTGGCCCATTCGTTCGAGTAAGGTTGTACCTTCCTCTTCTTCCCTACTCACAGAATTTTTATTAAAAAAGGGCGAAAGTTCATCGACCAAAGGAATTATTTGTGTATAGCTGCTTAGGTATGCATTTAAACGAGCAATAACCTATGCTGAGGTTTCAGGAGTATAACAGGTATTAGAGTCACCCAAGCTTTCCAGTTCGCCAAATAATAACCAAGAAAGACCAAAGAATGAAATATTATTCAAAAGATGATTTTGATAGCGTAGGGCTTAACTAGTAAAAATATGACTTTTCATGGGCGTGGGGCTAAGGGCAGTTGGCGACAGGAGCAGTGAGGCTGGTGTGGTTTGCTGTGAGAAGATGGAGTGGATGTTGTGCGTGGATAGCGTATCATATTCATTAGAAAGGTACAATTGATGGACTTAAGAATCTCCTAAGATCTCTCTAGTTTCATCACGGAAATTATGAATGATTGAGCAGGGGGTCATTCAAGAAAGATGATGAAGGAGTAGATCGCTTGGATTTTGGTTCATTATTTTCAATGATGAACCTTTGGAATCGACCAAAAATTTTTTTTATTTTAACCCCCTCAAAATTTGTTGGTTTACGTTTCACGGTACTTAGAATCCAAAAATCAAATAAGAATGTGGCCGTCCATCCTCAGCACTTTCCTTAGTTCCCATGGACCGATTTTGTTGAAATTTGGGGTATATGATAAGAACGGAGTTGAGTAAAACGTTGTCTATTTTCACAAAAATATTTTCGTGGAAATAGACAACGTTCTACTCAACTCCGTTTTTATTAAAATGGTTTTCCACAATCTCATCGCGAGTGATTTTATTCGTTTGGTATATGGGCTCCATTTGGGGTCTAATTGTGCCCCGAAGCTTTTGGTTGATGTGAGTCACAATAAGGGTTGACATTTTTGAAACGCCCTAGCTCAAAAACTTTCGACATGAAGGTACGGTTTTTTTCATCAATTTAAAATAGTATTAAATTTTTAGAATCGAATGAGACCACGCGGAGCTCTGTAGGACCAACCGTTCGCTCCCTACGAGAACTTAAGGGCTGGGCTTACTATACATCAAAAAGACGAGTGTGAATCGCAAAAGAGGCCTTCGTTAAAATTTTAGCTGACGAAATACGACCGTTTTCCGTTTTTGGTTTATTTCTTTTCAATAATGAACCTTTGTAATCGACCAAGAAATTTATTTTTAAACCCTCCCTCAAGAATTCGTTTTTTGAGTTGTCTTCAGTTTTGCGCCCTTAACAACCAGTAATCAAATTTCCTATTGAAGGCACCCACAACTCTTCATTTCTTCGAATCGAGTGTGAATAGTTTATTTCTTCCAAATAAACTTGATTGTGAAGTTGGTATGTAGTAGATAGGTAGTATCTTTGGTTGGTACATGGTGACAATGGCAAAGCCGTGTTCTTTGCAGACGAGTGATCTATATAGAAATAATAAACCTTTGTGTAATAATTTGCAGCGTTTTCAGTTTAGGCCCTCATTTCATACTGGCCTCCGGTCTTCCTTATTGATTCGAAATTCCATTATGTAGCTTCTAGTCTGGCAAATTTATCTTCTTCCAATAATTGGCTGTTCCTATTTCGATTTGGAATTAAAAAAAAGTATTTCAATTGAGTACGCTCAGTAGATGTAGTCATTATGAGTCGGGTTTGGAAAACTCTCTCCTTCCACAAATTAGAGAAGTTATCCTAGTTAAATAATCTAGTTACCCTCCATTCTAAATAAGCCTAGGTGTCTATAGATCTGTAATTTGTACAGATAGTAATATAAATGAGTCTCTAATATGGTGGCGGTCTTGAGGAAATTTAGTTCAAACTTTAGTTGCAAATGAAAAACAAATTTTGAAATCAATAATTTCGGATTCATGTGAAGTATCATAAACATAGTATTCATAACCTGTTGAAACCTGCCAAGTAGGTGTGATACATAATTTTGATGTGAGGGGTGCCGTATACTACTCAAAAGAGGCTTGCTACTCCACTGGCCATAACTAGTAAGCAATTCTGAGTCGAATGAGGCCAACCACATCTGTCGTCTGTGTCTGTGCCAATAGGGTGCACTTCTTATTCTTTATGAACTCTCCTCAAAGGCAGAGGAGTCACACCATAAACAACAATGCAAATCATTACACTATGGTATGTTATTTTTCTATGAAGATTACCCTCCCTGCGAAGAACATGGTTTCTTCCGACACTTTAGAGACATGGGTGGTGGGGGAGGGGGGGTCGAGGGACCTCGGTCGAGGAGCTTCTAAGGCGTGTAATCTCGATTAATTTCACGACCTACTCTCATTTAACCATGGTTCATCGTTCAAAGCTCTGGACGGTCTCATTCATTTCTAAACCTGGAAAACTATTCTAAATTGATAAAAAAAGCCAGCAATTATTTATTAATAACTAAGTAATTAATTATCCTAATAGGAAGCGAACGGATGGCCCCACAGAGCTGTGGGTGGTGTCAACAATGCTTAAAAATCGTCGCTAATTCAAATTAATGGAAAAAACAATACTTATACGTCAAAAATGATCGGGCTAGTGCGTTTTGAAAATGTTTTCCCCACTTTTTCACCCCTTTTGATCGACAATGATCAAAACCTTCGGAGCTCAACTAAGTGGAACCCATATACCAAATTTCATGAAAATAGGCCCATGGTAACTAAGAAAAGTGCCGCGTATAGCGTACGGTCGGAAAATTTTTCCGACCGTACGCTATACGCGGCACTATTCTACCTTAGGAATCGACCAAGAAAAAAAATTTGTTAACACCCCCTCATAATTTGATAGTTTACGTTTCAAGGTAGAACCCGAAAATCGAATAAAAATTTGGCCGTCCGTCCGCCGTACGCGGCACTTTCCCCACTTAGCATTGACCGATTTTGATGAAATTTGGTATGTAGGCTCCATTTGGGGTCTAGTTGTGCCCCGAAGATTTTGGTTGATGTACCAACCATTTGGTAGGTCACTTCTAAGGGTTCAAAAATACATTTTGAAATTTTGAAAACGCCCTAACAAAAAATTTCGTATTTAAAGGTATTGTTTTCCTTCAATTTAAGATTCTATTGAATTTTTAGAAATTTTTGAGACCACGCGGAGCTCTGTAGGACAAACCGTTCGGTCTTTACGAGAATTTAAGGGTTGGACGTACGATAAATCAGAAACACGAGTGTGAATCGCAAAAGAGGCCTAATCTCCGTTCAAATTTTAGCTGACCGAAATGCGATCGATGTTTTTCTACATGTTGGATGTTTGGTGGCTTTGCTGACGAATGATCAATGTATAAAAATAATAAACCATTGGGTAATAATTTGCAGCGTTTTCCTGCCCGATTCCCAAGGTTTTTATTGAAAATAATGAACCAATAAATAAACACATAATGAACTGATGATGGGGAGGACCTTGGGATGAGAGAAGATGGGAGAGAGGGATGAAAGAAAGTGCTCCTATAAGTAGAACTTATGTTATATGAGCCAAGCAGGACGCGGTTGGTGATACCACAGTGAACACTTCGAGTTTGCCCAATTCGAGTAAATCCTTGGCACTTTAAAGGGAGTAATACGTGCTTCTATGTCCATGTTTTCTTATGTGTCCATGTTTTTGGGGGTCCTGGACATTTAGATAGAGGGTAATTAGACTATAATCATTCAACTCACTGCCAGTTACGAATCATCTCGGATCTTTTTATGCAGCAGGCTGATTGCCAAATGATTCCTAAAGCCGACAAGATCCATTTTATATTCCTCCCCTTTCAATCGTTTTCTCCTGAAAATCGTCATAATTCCGATCGGATATTCAAACGCTAGCATTCGATCCGAACGGAAATTGCAAATCTCATATTATGAATTCATCTTAATTCCGCCGTAGAACTGCCGCCTCGGTAAAACCCCGTTTTCACGAAGTCATTACTCCACCAATTTGGTGAAGCGATTTTCGAATAATAATTGTACGAGGTTGCCTTCTGGTACAGTCCGGCTTACCGATGAAATATAAATACCGTGTGAAGCCGTGTGAGTCGAAATTACCCTTCGATCGCCGACTGAAATTCCCCACGAACATTCCAGATACCTTTATGACGTAATGACGGTATTTTCAAAGAGTTGACGGTGAATTAGAAACGCGGGAGTGGAAAGTTACCGTGCTTTCGCTCCCTCACCATCAAAGTTGGAGAAACGTTGTATCTTTGCAAAAAAAAAATCTATTTTTTGACAATAAATTGAAAATAATAAACCAAAAACGCAGCAAATTATTACACAAAGGTTTATTATTTTTCTATATTGATCATAGTTACTGCCTACCTACCACATACCTACTTCACAATCAAGTTTATTTGGAAGAAATAAACGCTTCACACTCAGTTCGAAGAAACAGGGATTATTACCTAGACATTATTATTATTAGGAAATTCTAATTATTAGGAAATTCGATCACTGGTTGCTAAGGACGCAGAACTGAGTACAATTCAAAGAAACGAACAACGATCGCATTATGGTCAGCTAAAATTTGAACGAAGATTAGGCCTCTTTTGCGATTCACGCTCGTGTTTCTGATTTATCGTAAGTCCGACCCTCAAGTTCTCGTTGGGAGCAAACGGTTTGTCCTACAGGGCTCCGGGTGGTCTCAAAAAATTCTAAAAATTCAATATTATTTAAAATTGGTGAAAAAACTATACTTTTATTTCAAGAGTTTTTGAGTTAGGGCAATATTGAAAATTTCCACCCCTTCGAAGTGACTAATATCAACCAAAAGCTACGGGGCACAACTAGACCTCAAATGGAGCCCATATACCAAATTTAATCAAAATTGGCCCATGGTAACTATGGAAAATACGGATGGCAAAATTTTTATTCGATTTTCGGATTCTACGTATCTTGAAACGTAAACCAACAAATGTTGAGGGGGGGGGGGGGTTAAACAATTTCTTGGTCGATTCCAAAGGTTCATTATTGAAAATAATAAACCTTAATCCGTCCGAACGCCGTTAGCGGGACTTTCCCTACTTAGGTACCATGGACCAATTTTTGAAATCTGATATCTGGGAAACCTTGTGCCACGAAGGTTTTGGCTAGTGTCAGTCACTTCCAAGGGATGAAAAGCGCTGCAAGTTCGAACACGTTGGAGTCACAACAAACAACATAGGCCTCGGAATGATAGTGGCGACTACGTAAGAGGAACTGAGAAATCCTTGTCATAACTGTAACGTTTACAGTTTCCATGAGAATTCGATTACATTTTCGGGATTGGGAGTTTGGGTCTCCAATCAATTTCATCGTGATAGGATCGTCGGTTTCTTCTGTCCAACATAAAATCCCTACAGATTTGAAGCATTGGCTCGTTATGTCACAGTGTGATTCTCTATAAATTTCATCGCCATCTGATCATGAAATTTTGCAGGTTGTGGTAGGAGTTAGAAGTTTTGGTTATCCATTTTGCATCGGATCATCAATATGGACAAGAGGAAGCCATGTGGCACTTGGTGGACGTTTTTCTATGGCTTATCTTCCCATCTAAGATAATTTTAGGATGGGATGGAGCCTTGCATTATGACTAACTAAGTTACGTTGAGAGACAAGAGACCAGATTGATATGCGGTGGCAGAGTGATGTTGGATGATGTCATTGACTGAACACTTAAGTAAGTGTGGTACAACACATCACAAGCACAACTCCAGACCCCCCGCGTTCTAAACTTTCAGACAAACCCAATAACGCTTTTCTAATGAATCAGCTTGTGCTTGTTTGTAAGTGAGGCGGCAAAGGGGAAAGGATCCAGAGTGCTGACGCACCTGAGTGGTGGAGTTGCTGAAAGCTTCAGTAACAGTATTACCGGCCCCGTGCTGCTAACAAAAGACGCCTTCCGAAAACCTAACAAGTTTAGCGAAGGAATAACGGGAGATGTAATTTATGATGCCGCGGCATGCTTTGGTACCATGGACAGGACGAACTACAAGTGGTTTTGCGGCCTGGAAGGTCGACAGAGGGCTTGCGGTTGGAGCAGGTTCCAGGAAAAGTAATTCAATAAAGCAATCATTGACTTCCTTGTCAAGTTGATTTTCGCTACGCTCGCTTCATCTTGTTTGAAAGTATCGGCCGCAAAAAGTGCAACTTCGCCTACACACGATGAAAAAAGAATGTTGTCCGCTCCCATAACAAATTTATGCTTTGAACTACCCATATAAGAAGCGAGTGAAAAACTATTGTACCTATCCTCTTTGATGTACCCCAACTTTTAAATCGTTATTCGAACTAAAATAGATAATATCGCGTTTCACAAACTCATTTCGTTCCAAGCACCCTAATTCATAGGTCAGTTTTGTTTCAAAAAGATACAAGAATCCTAGTCCTTTATACTCTCTACATAATAAATTTGTAAGGAGAGAAGAAAGGGCAGATTTTTTTTCAATAATGAATCTTTGGATTCCCCCCCCCCCCACCGATTTTATGGTTTACGTTTCAAGGTACCTACGTAAAATCCAAAAATCGTTTAAAATCGTCTGAATTTTTCGAATTCAGGTGAAAAGTGGGGGAAAACATTTTGAAAACACCCCAGTTAAAAAACTTGGAAGAACAGATATATTTTTTCTAATAATTCCAATATCATTTTGGTTTATTATTTTCAATAATAAACCTTTGGAATCGACCAAGAAATTTTTTTAACCCCCCTTTTTGACCACCCGGAGCTCTGTAGGACAAACCGTTCGCTTCCTACGAGAACTTAAGGGTTTCTTTGAGTTGTACTCAGTTTTGCGTCTTTAGCAACCAGTAATCAAATTTCCCAATAATAAGGGCTACCTCAACTCCTCGTTCCTTTGAACAGAGTGTGAAGCTAGTATGGGTGTTGAAAATGATGGAGGATTCTTCTTCTAATTATCTCTCTCTGTTATGTTTTCTACTTTTTATAACTTTTTGCACTCCTATCTATTATCTTGGTTTCTGTTCACTCCTATCTATTGTCAGATAAATATCTTTTTCTATTATGAAAAATAATATCTCTCGCACTTTGCGGTGATCAAAACATTTATAATTCAAAATTGTATGGGGCCAAAACATGTGGACAAATCAATAACAAACTTGACAACACAACTGGAAGAGTTTCATAACACTCCACCCCCAACAAAATATTCAGGGCTCCCACCTTCTGGGCATCTTAACTTCCCTGCCACTCCTATCTTGCGAGTGCCAAGGGAACTCCCTCTCCAACTATGGTGAGGTCCTCCGTGGTTCCTTGCTCTTGTCCTGAGTTTGGCTCTTCGTCCTTTTCTTGATCGAACTTGCCTAAGTCCATCAACCTTTGCGACTGTTCTTCAAATGTGAGTAGTTCTTCCTTGCTGTTCATACTGGTGACTACATTGTTCATATAAAAAAAACCTTGTCGCCTCTGTGTCATCTCTTGATATTCATCTGGTGCCTTTGCCAGATGGTATTCAATCGTGGCATTCAAAAGAAATGGGCTAGAAGTCACCCCAAACACAAATTTCTTATGCCGGTATTCTATAACATCTTCCCTATTCTCATGATCCTGCCACCACAGGAGCTTGAGATATTTCCTATCATCTGGCACAATACGACTTTGTAGAAATGTTTTAGCGCTGTCTGCTGTTGCCCCGATTAGCCCGCTACGAAAATCAAGTAGCAACTTGAGTATTTCTTCGATCAGAATGAGGCCTTTTTCTAAATTCGAATTCAATGAAACGCCAGCATAATCCCTGACCGACGCATCAAACACAGGTCAAATCTTTGTCGTTTGACTTGATTTCTTGATGTCAGCTGTATGTGGGAGGTAGAACCCCTCGCGTTCATTTTCCTCTTTGTGAACTTTTCTTTTACTGTGCTCCTCTCCATCCGTTATTTCAAGGGTCTCAAGGTGCTGCCTGTCCTGTAAGTCAAAGGTCATGTTAGCTAATCCGACTACTGTACGATCTTGTTTCTTCTGGTAGGTAGATCCCATAACTGCCCAACCCAAGACAGTTCCCGTTGCTACTATACCATTTCCAAGATTAACTATGACACCTGTTACCAAATTTCCTATTACATCAGCTCCCAGCAATATATCTACCTGATTTGGATTTGAACCCATCGGACAATGGGGTTAGTTCCGCTAGTTATAAGAATGCAATTATTATGTACGTACCGTTGAAACTCCACTTGCTAATCTAATACGGTACGTAGATAATAAGAGTGTGAAGCTATAAGCTTCCAACTAAACTGGATAGTGAAGTAGGTATGTGGTAGGTAGGTAGTGATAATGGCAAAGCCGAGTTTTTTGCAGTCGAGTGATCTATATAGAAAAATAATAATCCTTAGTGTAATAGGTAATTTGCAGCGTTTTTAAGTTGTATTCAGTATTTGTACTGTATTTCTTCGAATTGAGTGAAAAATGTTTATTTCTCCATAGTAAACTTGATTGTGAAGCGAAAATATGGTTGGTAGGTAGTGACAATGCAAAGCTGTGTTCTTTGCATATGAGTATATTTTAAATATTGAAATACTCGTATGATGTAGAGCGCAATGGAGATGGTGTGATGAGGTACGTAGTACTGATTATAATAATGTGTTTGATCGGCTTGCGGATAAGAATTATTGCATACCTACTATACAAAGAGATTTCCACTAGTTAGACACGGGACAAGGATTGAACAAAAACAGACAGATAGACGGAACCAATGTGGTTCATAAAGCTCTGAAACGCTCAATGTGAGTTGGAGATCAGGTTTTAAAAGACCCACATTTCTTTGCCCTGCTGCAGGATTATCTTTTCAAGATTTCATATCTTCGATAGTAAAGAAGCAAAAAAAGTTGTCAATATTGAAGAGGAATCATTTGCTTCCTTTTTGCAGAAGATAGGGAAGCTATCTATTCGAACAGTTGGTCGGAAAAAATTTGAGTCCTCCTAAATAATCTAAATCTATCTCGCATCTGCAGTTATTAAGTTCTTTTTGGTCATTTTGATTTTTTATTCAAAATTCCATGTTTGTCTGTCTATCGGTTGGTCCGCTTGCAAATCCTTGTCCCAGGCAAAACTACAGTTCCCTATGAATTCTATCTCAATGGGACCAATAAACATGGCAATTTTTCATTTTGACGTGTTTCGTGTCTTTTAGAAGGCTTTTTATTTGGTTTCTGTACAACTTCATCTTCGCCATTTTTCATCGTTCAAAAATCGTTCACCACAAAGTTAGAGCCATGTGATTATATTGGACAATTCGTCATTCACCTTACCCCCGCACTTTGTGCGGCAGCTTAGGTGTGCACGCAAAAAAGGGGGGTAAACAAGTTAGTCAGCAACATAAATCAATATAACATCTTACATGCGTGGGGTACTAATATGCTCTTTAGTAATTTAAGACATACTTTTTTTTTTAATCTAAAAAGATAAGACCATCTCATTGCCTGCACGTGGGCTCAGAAAACTCTGGGTGAATTGAGACTTTGCATAGTTGCAACATTTAGGCGGGTTTGTCAATTGAGGTGTAAATGAAGAGTAAAGCGGTAGGTTGAGGCAGCGGGGATGGAGGCGTCAGGGAATAATACGAATTACGGAAAGGTTACTAAAGAATACACCTAGTGCACCTGGAGTTTGGTAGCCAAATAATGGTTCAGTGAGCTTAGTGGAAATTCACTGTTCTAAGCGAACTCTGCTTTAATTATGAGATTCTACTTTCACCTATTAGGGTATCCAAACGGATCTAAATGATGAAAAATTTAATTTTTAGCAAAGTTGAACTTATTGGATTTTTCTCGTACGCTATGAAATATTTTGATGTATCCAAGATGGTAATTTCCACTAAAAATCTCAAAAATCCTGTTTTTGTACTATTTTTGGAAATTTTTTCTTCTCTCCAAAATTTGACCAGTCACTGAACTTACCTTCGATATGGTTGAAAACTTATTTTTGAAAATAATAAACCAAAAAAGCCAATATCTGGAAAAACGAAATTGTTTTTTGCTCTACTTAAAATTACAGAATTCGGAGTTAAAGGAACTCACGGTTTCACAGTCCATATTAGAAGAATTTCATAGATAAAGTGCCAAGAAAATCTCTTAAAAACTCTTGTTCAAAATTTTTTTAGGTAGTTCCTGTAAGGCCAGTTAGTTAGTGAGAGCGTTTACATTGACATTATTTACTCCCAATCATCTCAAAAAATGGTGTCAAAAAGTGGCTGATTAAGTCGTAACTGCGGAGAAAAACGTTCCAAGCATGGTTTCCAAATTGGAGACAGTCATCAGTGGCAAATTATTGGTCGGTGATATTACCTATTTTAGCGTCGCCTCGAAGTCACAGTATCAGTGTATCTGTGAACCGGATTTCTGCGCTGTGAATGACCATGAACCCCCCTTACTAGAAGTTCTTCTGTACCAATCGGCCTGCCAGTGCAAACAGAAGTCCCGTCACAGAAGGAGGTGAACCGCAGATCACTCATCCAAGTTTCTCTTGTCGGGTGAGTCACGTTCGCATCATCATCGAACGTCTGCAGCGGTATCTAAAATGGATCTGGTGAGTGAACCACTTTTGATAATTTTATATTGTACAACTTCAATAATGGTCTGCTTGAACTAACAAATGTACCAACAATAAGAAGGAGGACATTTGTCCAGCAAATGACATTTGGATACCAAAAGTAGAGATGGATTGTGTATTGGCGACGGACGTTAGTAAAAAGAAGGAAAATCTGCAAATATTACTCAACGGTTCGATTTCGTTTATTATTTTCAATAACGATTTGAAATCAAGCAAGAAAAATTCGTAACCCCCTCAAATTTTACCAACTAGTTTAAATGATCTATTGCTTACCCAATGGGAAGCTCCCTGGAATGCTTGCATTACGACAGTATGTATAATTGTTTAATGTAGAACCTTAGCAATCGAGCAAGAATTAAATTAATTCAACCCCCTCAAAATTTCATGTTTCACGTTCTATAAAGAAAGTCCGAAAATCAACCAACCTCTTGCTTAATTAGGATAATTAATTACCCTAGGTAATGCATGTTCCTTGACTTTTTTCCACCAATTTAAGATGGAGTTAAATTTTAAGAAACGATTGTTACCCTGTCGGTCAACAATAATATTGTTAAATGCGGGTGTGTTGTGAAATTTATCGGAACTCGTGGGTCCCTCTAGCTTGCCTAGCTTGTGGGCCCAAACCCCTCCTTCCACCTACCCCAAGTCTTTTCCAACCAACAGAACCAAAGCGTATTAATTTGCAGCGATTTTCCTATCGTTTTGTGTGAGCTGTTTAAAATACATACATATCCTCTATTGAAAGTTTCCAAGCTAGTGCCTATCAAATTCCATTCCCCATCTACCGTAATTCGGAATTGACTGGTAACGAAGTTTCGGGGTACAACTAGACACCAGTTTACTGGAACGTGTAAACCTACTTAATTGAATTAAATTTGCTCAATGCGATTTAAGGGGATTTTTTGGTTTATTATTTTAAATGATGAACCTTTGGAATCGACCGAGAAACATTTTTTTCTGCCTGCTATCAAAATTTGTTGGTTTACGTTTCAATGGAAGTAGAATTCAAAAATCGCATAAAAATTTGGCCATCCGTCCGCCTTACGCAGCACTTTCCTTAGTTCCTATGGACCGATTTTGATGAAATTTGGTATACGGGCTGCATTTGGGGTCTAGTTGTGCCGCCAAGCTTTTGCTTGATGTCAGTCACACTGACGAACAAGTCTAGCGGTCTTTACTCCCACTAAGGGCGATTCAGAACCGATTCAAAAGTCCCTCTACTTTTCCATGTAATACCTTTGAAGTGGTGTGGCTTCTGGTTGATGTCAGTCACTCCTAAGGGTTGAAAGGGTTGACAAATAAGGGCTGAAATTTTCAAAACGCCTTAGCTCAAAAACTTTCTATATAAAGGTTTTTTTTTCATCGATTTAAAATAGAATCATTAGAATCGAATGAGACCACTCAGAGCTCTTTAGGACCAACCGTTTACTCCCTATAAAAACTTAAGGGTTGGTTTTACGATAAATCCGAAACTCGAGTGTGAATCGCAAAAGTTCGTTTCTTCGAGTTTAATTCAGTTTTGCGTCCTTAGCAACGACCAATCAAATTTCCCAAAGATTTTTTGGCGATTTCAAAGTCTATTCATAATTTTAAATAAAAATGTTTTCAAATTTCTTTTTGAATTTTGCGTGCAGAGCTTTTTGAACCGGTCCCGTATGAATGCGAGAAGATGGCATTCTATCAGAGGTCAAATCCTTTTTCCTTGTTTCAAGAAATTGTTTGGGAACGTGCCATGTGGGCTAGGTCATTATCGTTATATTATCAGCCATCAAGTATATACTTTTCCTTTTCGACCAACAAAGTTTCTTGAAACTAAGCTTTCGGAGTTCTTAAATAAACCAGAGTTAGTAAAGTTTTAGTTGTTTTAGTTTGGTTCTTTCGCCCTGAACATTGATCAAGTATAAACTTCGAGTTCTCCTAACCCAAGATGAGTTGTCATCGATTTTAGTAGTACAATTTTTCAACATTTTGGTTCATTATTTACAAAATAAAACCTATGTAATGGAGATTTTTTTTTTAATCACCCTCGCTCCCCTCAAAATTTGATGATTTATTCAAGGGTACATACAAACCTAAACTCAAATAAAACTTTTTTCGTCCGTCTTACCTATGCGGCACTACCCGGTACCATCGACCAATTTTGATAAAATTTAGTCCATAAAATGAATTGAAAAATAAAATGTTGGCTCCATTTGCGGCCTAGTTATGCCCTGAACCTTTTGGTTAGTGTCAGTCACTCCTAATAGGTGAAAAACAGGTCAAAACGCCCTAGATCTAAAACTTATGACATGAAATAATCGTTTTCTCATCAATTATGTAGATTATCGGGTATTATAGAGATATTATAGTATTGCATTCTTAGTGATGAAGTTTGTGATAGTTTTTGATAATAACTTTTTAAAAAATCTGTACAGAATGCAAATTTGTTTAGCCATTCCAAAAGAAAATGGAAATTCGTTTTCGTTCATTTTCGAACCGCAACGTTGTGGCAAATTTTGAAACAAAATCTTTAGTTTAAAAAATTATTTTGTGTCCCTATTTTATGTCCTAAAAATGGTATAATTTGGATTTATTTTTTAAGACTATATGTATTATGGAAGGTGCATTCGGAATTTAAGCTTTATCCATACAATTTTGGAGTCCAAACATAGCGCTTAAAGGTTTGATATGTCTTTCTTACCCTAATTATTACACTGGATGTAAGCCTAACTGGTCTGCCATAGTGCAAGAGTCGATTTTATAACTAATTTGCAACAAAAAAGGTTTCATAGCAATTTTATTTTAGAACTTTGTTTCGGAGTTTAATTTTAAGACTTTTTTTTTTCTTCGCGATTTTGACCTTTCGTTATTAAATTAGTCATAACTCCTTAAAATTTCTGTGACAATTATAATTTGAGGACACCAATGGAAAGAGCATTAAATTTCCTTTCGGATAAATGCCTTGACTTTTTGCTTCCGAGTCTACCAAGGTAGCGGAAGCTTTATTTTCACTTTTCAAGGACGAAAAAAAAGTTCTCCAAAATCAAAATTTTCACTCGCGTTTTGCGTTTCAGACCTTTCTGAACAATTTTGGTTCCATGTCTGTGTGTCTGTCTGTCTGTCATGAATTCCTTGTAACGCGCATAACTATACGAAGTTATTGTCCGATTTCTATGAAATTTTCAGGGATTGTGCGGGTTGGTGTGTAGATGGTCCCCTATGAAAATCATCCTCGGACTGACAGCAGTCAGTTGTCGCAGTTTTTACCGTTCTTGTATCTTGAAAAAAATATTGGTTCTTGTTTAATTTGCGATTGAAAAATTCGAGGTTTCCCAAATTACGTAAAATTCTTTTTTCAAATGGCTTTTTCTTGTCTCAAACCTTGACCAAAAAAACATAGCCAAGGCATTTATCCGAAAGGAAATTTAATGCTCTTTCCATTGGTATCCTCAAATTATAATTGTCACAGCAAATTGAAGGAGTTATGACGAATTCAATAACGAAAGGTCAAAATCACGGAAAAATATTTAAAATTGCAATAACTCAGAAACGAAGCCTTTAAAAAAATTGCCAAGAGACATTTTTTGTTGCAAATTAGTTGTAGAATCGACTCCTGCAGTAAGGCAGACCAGTATGGCAGACACCCTGTATAAAACTTGAGAAATACGGAGTTTTAATTAGAATATCTTAGTGTTCAATTGGCTATTCCGCCGTCTATGAGGCTGTAAGGATAAGGTGCGCAAATCTAATGCAAATCCAAACGTATGTATGCATTGCAGGTTTCGAACAATGTGATCGTCTTAGTGATGTGCCTCATCTTCGGGGCAACTACGAGCAATCAAGAGTCGAACAGAACTACATTGCATTACTCTAAGTGAGTTGTACTACTATTCATACCTTCATCTAACGTGTATTGATTGTTATTATTCTCTATGATTTTGTATAACTGCAAATTCATCAATACCTACATAAATTTTGTCGTAGTTACCAAAAAGTGACGTCGGTCTCTTATATGTTCCGTGAATACGATAGTCGGTACGTGCTAAAAGGGAACAACCCTGTAGTTGCCTCTGCCGGTGGAAAAAATTCTTCTGGAAGTCAGTAAGTAAATTCTTGTTATTCAGTTTTTGCAGTAGCATAGGTAAAATATTAAGTATTTAGTACCCATATATAGTACCCACCATTATAATTAGGATTACCTGCAGATTCGCTTTGCTCGCTCATTATAGATCGCTGTATCAGAGCAGCCTAATAAATTAAAGTTGAAGGTAATTCTGAAGTTGAAGGTAATTTCTGGCAATTCTTGAAGACACGAGGGGATGAAGTTGCGCGCCACTCAAGTCTTGTCCGAGTTTATACTGTCAACTCTCATTAATGTAGTTCAGTCACTTGAATTACTTGCTGTCGAAGAGGTAAAGATGCTCACAAAATTTATGTTGCCCAATCCAAACTAACCCAGGATATTATTTCAATTCAAAATGGGACGGTGATTTCGTTTAATATTTTTGATATAATTCTCATGGCGGATCAGAAGGGAGGATTGTAAATATTTTCAAAACTACCAATATTTGAGCAGTACCTAATACATTACTTAAGTCAATAATGTTATGCGCGAGTTAATAGGAGACCAATGAAATAAATTTGGATGTATGTATACATCGATTGATATACCTAGGAAACTAATTGTCATTATTTTTTTTTTGTGCGACAAAAAATTAATTATATCAAATTTTTCGGAATTTTTATGGAGATAAAACAGGACGAGGAAAAATTTATTCTAATTTCAATGTTTTGCAGGAATTTGACAGTTACCAGTTTCCAGGATTCTCGTTCAACCGCAAAAACTGGAAGCTCTGCGTTGACAACAGTTCCAGTTGACCAAAGTAAAAATACAGATTTACAAAATGAGTATTCCTTCAACATTCATTTTCAAGTATGAATCCAATAACCCATTTTTCCTCGAAGTTGGTGGAGATGACTTCTTATTTATTTTAATACTGTTTTATCAGTAGAAACCACGGTAGAAACAGAAAAGCGGAAAGTCGTCAACACAGTGTGGAACAATTTCTCGGTCGTGTTGATGATTGTCAATTTAGTAAACAATTAACAGGGTTTTGAAATTCATGTTATATACTGGGAAATTCATCAGTAGTACCTACTCAAAATCTATACAAAATAATTTGTATGTAAACTATGAAAAGTTTTACTACCCTCCCTTCTTGGCACCGTAGGTAAATTTTTTCTGTGTTACAGCTAGAAATTTCTGCGAGTTGATAAAATCAAGACAATAAACCAAATAATATAGATTTGGAACAATTGTAATTATAAGCGCATTGTTATTGTCTCATTCCATCAATATGTGGAGACCTATCCATATTATGTAGGTAATAGGGTAGTAAGTGTCGGAAGCGGACATTGCTCTATTAGATTAATTACAGATTCCATTGTGCTGGAAGATACTGCCAATCATGCGTCAGCAGACCAGTAATTCAGATTTCATCAACTTGACGCCTCGTTGAAAAAAGTACAAACGTTAAATTCTTTTGTGGAAATTGATTGTGCCAATTCATATTGGGCTGTTACGAATATGGGTATTTCATTTCTTTTTCAAGACCTCAAGGAGAGAAAGGCACTGTACGAAGGGAATCCGATGATTGGAAGATAGCGAAAACAAGTGTTGCGATATCGCAAGTTTTGACGTCACCTACCCCATCAGTGCAGTACCCTCTTACCGTACATTTTTGCCCGTTACGAGGATTTGCGGACACTAAGACCGACTGACAGACACTCAGTCTCACACTGAAAAACACACCGACAGACACGAAACCAAAATTGTTCAGGAAGGTCTACAGGTAACAAAACGAGTGGACATTTTGATTTTGAAGGGCATTTTCTTTCAACCTCGTTAAACGGAAGTGAAAGAAAGCTTTAGCGGAAGCACTAAATAAGCAGACTTGGAAGCAATTACTGCTTTGAATAAAATTACACACAAAAGAGAAAAAAAAAAAAAAAACAGAAAATCTTGCCTGTAAGATGGGATGTGCGCTATTAAGCGTTGTAAATAAAATAAAATAAAATAAAAAACGAAATTGGAATAAAAGTAAGATTTCTAATTCTAATAATATTAGAGGGAGTTCAGGAGTCAAAAATGCTGCAAATTATAACACCAAGGTTTATTATTTTTCTATACAGGGTGTCCAATATGTTATCCACCAAACTTTCGGAGTCGATTCTACAACTAATTTGCAACAAAAAAGGTCTCATAGCAATTTTTGCTTCCTCACTACCGAAGGTAGGGAAGCTTTGTATTTTAAACCCCCTTAAAATCCGACTTTCTTGACTTTTAAGATTTTTTTCGTGTTTTCGACCTTACACTTTTAAAACGGTCATAACTCCCTTAAATTGCACTCAAAAATTAAAAATAAGGATAGCGTTGGAAAGAACGTGAAATTTTTCAATAGATGAGCCGTTGACAAATTGAGAAAAACTGAACGCTAGAGTAGTTTTTTACCTCAAACTTTAAAATTTGTCAATTTCTGTTTTTTTTTTAATTTTTAATTTTGATGATTTTTCCCCATGGAAACAAGGTACTTGCCTGAGAGGCTCAAAAGCTTAAAAACTTCTCTATTTCATCAGCTTTCCAATGGTCACCCAATTTTTAGTTTCACTGTGGAATTAGAGGGAGAAAATGGTGTTTCAATGCGAAAAAACGTGCATTTTTTTCAACGAAATTGACGGTTGGACGGGAGGAATCCGGGGTCTGCTCCGCCGCCCCTCCTCCCAAGCACTACGTCCCCACGTCAAACCGTCGATTTCGTTGAAAAAAATACACGTTTTTTTTCGCATTGAAACACCATTTTCTCCCTCTAATTCCACAGTGAAACTAAAAATTGGGTAATCGTCGAAAAGCTGATGAAATAGAGCAGTTTTTAAACTTTTGAGCCTCTCTGGCAAATACCTTGTTTCAATGAGGAAAAATCATCAACATTTTCACCAAAAACAGAAATTGACTATTTTTCAAGTTTGAGGTGAAAATACTACTCTAGCGTTTTGTTTTTCTCGACTGGTCAACGGCTCATGTATTGAGAAATTTCACGCTCTTTCCAACGATATCCTTATTTTTAATTTTTGAGTCTAATTTAAGGGAGTGACGACCGTTTGAACGGTGTAAGGTCTTAAACACGAAAAAATCTTAAAAGTCAAAAAAGTCGGATTTTAAATGGGTTAAAAGAAAATTGCTATGAAAAACTTTTTGTTGCAAATTAGTTGTAGAAACTACTCCCGAAGTTTGGTGGATCACATATGGGACACCCTGTATAGATCATTCGTCTGCAAAGAACTCGGCTTTGTCATTGTCACCACCTACCAACCATAGATACTATCTACCTACCACGTACCTATAGCGATTGCATTTCCGTCAGACAACATCAACCAAAGGCTTAAGCACAACTAGACCCCAAATGGAGCCCTTATACTAAATTTCATCAAAATCGGTCCATGGCAACTGAGGAAAGTGATTCTACGTACCTCGAAACGTAAACCAACAAATTTTGAGGAGAGGGTTAAAAAAATTTCTTTCTTGGTCGATTCCTAAGGTTCATAATTGAAAATAATAAACCAAAATTCATTCATGCGGGATTTTAACTCAATTTGAGTTATTTCAAATTAATGTAATTGAAGTTTTAATAGTGAATTGGTGCTCTGTAAACTAAAAGAACTGAATTACAGTAAATTAAAATTACCACACATTCAGTACCATCTTTCAGCTTTCAACTTTTCGGAAACCATTACCTATGTGTGCTATTAAAATAAAATGTGTAAAAATGTATAAATAAATACCACTAAATATTTGTTTAAGAGTAAGAAAAGAATGTGCACCTTATATGCTAATTCAACCCCCCCCCCCGCACCCTCTTTCAACAGATATTTTGAAAATCATTCACTTTTTGATAATGTTCAAAATTTGAGCAATTTTTTAACCTATGAGCAATAAAATTGGCACACTTTTAAACCAGTTACTCATGATTCTAAGTGAATTTTGAAATAAAAATGTAGATTTTACCGTTCTCAAATGAGGAGTAAATGAAATTTTAGCATTGATGGTGCTGCCATCTCTCATCTCAAAATCTCACTGAAACCTCATGGCATTCAATAGCTATCTTCTCACTTCTTTTCCTGCCAATCTAAACGGAATTATCAGCTGAAAAATGGTACCTTGTACCTGGTACAAGGTGGTTCTTAAGGTTGCCGAATCCAAATCCTTACTTATAAGGTTGCTGAATCCAAATCCTTACTTATCCTTATCTTATCCTTACTTACTCGTAATTCGCTCGTGTCTGTCTCGTGGCGTATTGATTTTGATATGGCTCGCTTTATTGTGATCAGTAAGTTCCGGAGATGGTTTCTGTTGAAATAAAATGCTTACTGCTTACTCTTAATCAAATCGCTAATCCTTATCGAAATAACTAGGTAATCTGCGTTTTTACACACCGTTTGCAGTTCAACGAGAGCATGGTAGTCGGTACTAGCCGTTTAAAGATTTTATTCGTTCAGATTCCAAAGATCGGAATGAATCAATGGACCTTCGGAACGTGGTAATCAAAATGCCGTAATAAATTCATATCAAAATTGCCTTACCTTAATTGCATTACCTTGTTTTTCTACTCCTAACATAAGTAGGTACAAATTCTTGGAACAACACTGCTGTCGAGGCCTTTGACAAAGATGCTCCTCAGATCAAAAAGTTCCGATGAATGAATTTTCAAAGAACCGTTTCAACAGATTTTTAGTTCTTTTGACGTGGTAGTCTTACACATTATTGAGCTGTCATTCCGATTATCCCAAACATTATTAACTTTATGACCTAATTTTCTCTAACATCTAAAAATACTTTGATACTAACATCAAGTGATTTTTGTTTTAAAAATTCAATTCATAAAATGATTAAAAATAATGAGTGATTATTACACTAAGAAGGATATTTCAACAAGATACTTAAAAAATTGATTCTAAATTTATCTTATATTTATCCCCCAAAAATATGGTACTAAAGTTTTCATATTAGCGTTATGTTTCAGAGGAATGTGTGGTCAGAGTCGTTGAAATCATAGACGGCGAAGAGAAACTCATTGCTTACAATGAGACCCGAGTTGAATTAGAAAGAAAAGGCAAAGAAGTATTTGATGGTACGTATTATTTTGAAACCCAACACTTTCTGGGTGTCAGAAAGCAATACCCACTTATTACTATTATTTCTTAAATTTGAAATTCATCAAAAGCAAAATGCTCTGTAGACGGGAATTAACTACTGGAAAGAACGGGTGAACAAGTATTATTCATGGGATTTCGTTCATATCGTAATTTAATTAAGAAATAATTGAAGAATCTTATTGAAGAATCCACCATAACCAGCAAGATGAGAAAACGCTGCAAATCATTGCTCAAAGGTTTATTATTTTCTGTATAGATCACCCTTCTGTATAGATCACTGGTTCTCCATCAATAGCACCTACCACCATCTGTATTCTCCCTTGACCTTCCCTCTCAAATTTCAGCTTCAGCTGTACATAGTGTAAGGACTATGTACAGGCTTTTTATGTACAGGAAATCTTCAGGCTTAAGTCTGTCCTGTACTCGACCTGGTTATGACTGATTATCCAATAAGGTTCGTTAACAGTAATTTATTCTTGTAACTAGCAGAGCTAATCCGAAACAGTTAAGAAATAATTCATAAACTCAATATGTCATGGATTTTTTATTATTTTTTGGTGTTTTAAACTTCAACCAGTTTCCCAAGATTGTTGTTGTTTCTCGTTCATTATCAGAATTTGTTCAAATTGACTTGTAAATGAGTATATTTTTGATAATAGAACATGTGCCCATCAAGAATTCGCCGAATTTAGTCAAATCAGAACTGAAATTTTATCTACAAAAAATAACTAAAAAACGTTTGCGCATGCTCAGCAGCTAGGTACTACAGGTCTAGCTATAGTCTAGCTACTATAAGTCTGGGGGAGATGATATCCGTAGGGGACCATCTACCCATAAATCCGCGTTACCTGAAAATATCATCAAAATGGAAAATGGATGGGAAATGTAGAAAGTATAGCTCTTGTAGGGGATTCTCGATTGCGCATGCGCAGTAGCTACTATAAGTTCCTTGGTAATGATTTTTATAGGGGACCACCCACACGCAAATCTGAACAATCCTAGAAAATTTCATCAAATTCTCAAATTCGGATGAAAAATGTAAGTGTTATGGCTGTTACAAGGAATTCACGTTTGCGCATGCGCAGCGAGTACTGTCAATTTTGAGGCCTAGATTTTCAATCAACAACCTAATTCCCATAATCCCTGAAAATTTCATCGAAATTGGATAGAAAATGTGGAAATTATGGCTGTTACAAGAAATTCACGTTTGCGCAAGCGCAGCGGTTACTATCAGTTCAAAATGTGGAAATTGGGACTTATATTGTATATACAAGCACACACATGTAAATTTTTACAAACTTATTGCAACCTAAAATTAACATTTCTTATCGTGACTTAATTATGATTGTTTCTAATTATAGAGATCTGCGACGGCGATCCGGATTGGGACAAAGTGTTGAGCAGGAACAGCCTGTGTTCGTTGGTAGAAGCAAAAAATTGTAATAATAAGAAGCAAGATGGGAATTTCAAGGACAAAGTGAAAAAAATACCTAAAAAACAGTAAAAGTTGAACCGCCGGGAGCATTAAAAACCTACTTACATACGAATTCAGTGGAATTATGTAAACGCATAATTCTTGTCCAATACACCTAAATAGGTATTTACCTAGTTGGTACTCATTTCGCATCCTCCTTACCAAGTTCTTGCAGGCCTGAGAAAAATACTTTATGGTACAAGTTACATCTGAGAAACATCATGATCATGTATTGTTATCAAAATTTTCTGTTGCGTGTACAATTACTTTTTACAAAATTACCTTCGTATTTATTCGGTATATTTTGATTTTATTTCCATAAGAGAGTTTTTCTACTTGGGTCCACAATTTTTGTAAATGGTACGCCTGGTACGTACAACAAACGTGTACATTACTCTCAAATTCAATCGGTGAATGGAGACAAATTTTTCCAAGAACTCAAATGCTGAGCGAAGTCATAATAATAATAGCTGCTGCGAATTAAAACAGTCACGACGAAGATGTGGAAACGCATTTCAATGAGGAAAACGGAGTAACCATTGACGTCGTCTATTTCCACTAAAATGATGAGTTTAAAGTTATAGCCCTCATCAATTAGTGTATTTCCTTCTTCTGGTCTTAGTACAGGGAAAACAAACCTGGAAAATAGGTGTATAATTTGAATTCCGTACCGGATGAGGAAAAAATCCAATGAGGAATTCCTTTGATTGTGATTCCTTGAAGTATAAAGCGGATTATGTTAGACTTAATCTCACCTATCTCTAGGGCTTTAGCCAGGGAGAGAACGGGGTGACGTGCCCTCCCCCTTCCAAGAGATGGAATAATAGAAAGGAAAAACGCTGCAAATTATTACACAATGGTTTAGTATTTTTATATAGATCACTCGCCTGCAAAACCACACACCATCCAACATGGAGAAAAACATCGAACGCATTTCGGTCAGCTTTAATTTGAACGGAGATAGGCCTGTTTTGCGATTCACACTCGTGTTTCTGATTTATCGTACGTCCAACCCTTAAATTCTCGTAGGGAGCGAACGGTTTGTCTTACAGAGCTTCGCGTGGTCTCAAAAAATACTGAAAATTCTATAGAATCTTAAATTGATGGAAAAACAATAAAGGTATTGTTATTCTATCAAAATTTTTTGAGTTAGGGCGTTTTCGAAATTTCAAAATTTATTTTTGAAACCTTAGAAGTGACCTACATCAACCAAAATCTTTGGGGCACAACTAGACCCCGAATGGAGACCACATACTAAATTTCATCAAAATCTGTCAATGGTAAGTGGCAAAAGTGCCGCGTACGGCGGACGGACGGCCAAATTATGGTTTATTATTTCCAATAATGAACCTTTGGACTCGACCAAGAAAAAATTTTTTTAACACCCCCTCAAAATTTGATGGTTTACGTTTCAAGATACGTAGAATCCAAAAATCGAATAAAAATTTGGCCGTCCGTCCGCCGTACGCGGCACTTTTACCACTTAGCATTGACGACGCGGAGCCTTGTAGAACAAATCGTTCGCTCCCTACGAGAATTTGAGGTTTGGACTTACGATAAATCAGAAACACGAGTGTGAAACGCAAAAGAGGCCTAATCTCCGTTGATAAAATTTTAGCTGACCGAAATATGATCGATGTTTTTCTTCATGTTGGATGGTTGGTGGCTTTGCAGACGAGTGATCTTTATAGAAAAATAATAAACCATTGTGTAATAATTTGCAGCTTTTAACAGTGATCCGTAAGTATGTCAAAAAGTTTTCAAACCACAGGAAAAGGATGTCCTTTGCTCCATACTGCCGTGCTAAGCCAGAAAGTCGTATCTTGGCTTCACTCAACTTTCGGGAAAACGACCTAATAGGTTTCGTGGTGAAATAACTCTTTCACGGGATTATTTTTCCTCCTTTTACCACAACTAAAAGTTTTTCTTATAGGAAATTAGTTGCTGAATCGATTTCCGAGTTCAAAATTAGAAATTTTTTAGTGCATATTGTCAAAAAACTGTATAACATTTTTCTATTCTTATTTTACTCACATTTAGGTAAGATATCAGCCTGAAGTCGTATCTCGATCTTGAATTCGCGTTTGCGCAAGCGCAGTGGCTACTATCAGTCCGAAGGCATGACAGGCATGACAAGGCATGACAGACACACAGACACGGAACCAAAATTGTTCAGAAAGCTCTAAAACCTAAAACGCGAGTGAAAATTATGATTTTGGAGAACTTTTTCTTTCATCCTTGAAAAGTGAAAACAAAGCTTCCGCTACCTTGGTAGACTCGGAAGCAATAAAAAAGGAAAAATGTTATACAGTTTTTTGACAATATACACTAAAAAATGTTTAATTTTGACCTCAAAAATCGATTCAGCAACTAATTTCCTACAAGAAAAACTTTTAGTTGCGGTAAAAGGAGGAAAAATAATCCCGTGAAAGAGTTATTTCACCACGAAACCTATTAGGTCGTTTTCCCGAAAGTTGGGTGAAGCCAAGATACGACTTTCTGGCTTAGCACGGCAGTATTCGGGTAGGTAAAAGTAAGAAAGTTCCTAAAGTCACCACTAAATGCTGAGTTTTCAGAGGCAAAAAGTCGTATCATGCCGAATCAGAATGCAAGAAGTCGTATCGTCGAAATACTAAGGCCGATTCTCGTAACTGTGTCAAGATACGAGGTTTCTTTTTCTGATTCGCTCTGATACGACTGGTTGCTTAGCATAATCAAGTCAACATGCCTTAACGCAAAAATCGGGAGGCTTGTTTTTGGCATTTCTAGTCGAGATACGACTCTGAAACTTCGAAAATCGATAGAAATCGACCCCTAAACCCCCGGGTATCAATAACTCAATTTGGTCAAATTTTCACGTTACGACTTTCTGGCTTAGCACGGCGGCATACACCTCGCATACACAAAAGAAACACTCAACAAATATTTGATGTTATTTTGGTTTATTATTTTCAATAATGAACCTTTGGAATCGACCAAGAAAAAAAAATTTTAACACCCCCTCAAAATTTGATGGTTTACGTTTCAAGGTACGTAGAATCCAAAAATCGAATAAAAATTTGGCCGTCCGTCCGCCGTACGCGGCACTTTTGCCACTTAGCATTGACCGATTTTGATGAAATTTGGTATGTAGGCTCCATTTGGGGTCTAGTTGTGCCCCAAAGCTTTTGGTTGATGTAGGTCACTTCTAAGGGTTCCAAAATCAATTTTGAAATTTTGAAAACGCCCTAACTCAAAAAATTTTGATATAAAGGTATCGTTTTTCCTTCAATTTAAGATTCTATGGAATTTTTGAATTTTTTGAGACCACGCGGAGCTCTGTAGAACAAACCGTTCGCTCCCCACGAAAATTTAAGGGTTTAAATTGAAATATATATATATGTATAAATCAAAACACGAGTGTGAATCGCAAAAGAGGCCTAATCTCCGTTTAAATTAAAGCTTACCAAAATGCAATCAATGGTTGGTGATTTTGATTTTTTTAGTAAAAAAAAATTTTTTTTTTGATTTTTTTTTTATATTGGATGGTTGGTGATTTTGTAGACGAGTGATCTGCAAATTATTACACAACGGTTTATTATTTTTATATATATAAAAATAATAAACCGTTGTGTAATAATTTGCAGCGTTTTTCTCTAAATACAAACAAAATTGTTTTGAGGCGTTTTTGTGTGTATTTTTTTTTTAAACTTGGAAGGTTGTCTCAACCAACCCTGATCAGTTATCCACTTGAAAAATGGTGAAAATACGTGTTTTACCAGGTTACCCCTACCCACGGGGCAATTTGAGAACTCTATTGGAAAAAAATATATAGCCCCCCCCCCTCCAAAGGGGGGGATTTGAAATATTAAATCGCCAAAATGTAGCTTAAGGCTTGGTCTTTCCAAAAAAAATTTGAATTATAAAAATATAATTTTTTTAAGTAGTGTAATTTCAGTTTGAATGGAACAATTTTCCCAATTAACCCCGTGAATTCTTATTACTTTGTGCAATACAAATTAATTAGAGAATTGAAAAATTGACATGAAGATGAATTCAGAAACGCTTTTACATTCAAAAAAGTTATGGGGAGGATGTAAGGTGAAGCCAGTTTCCTAGTAGGCAGAATTTTCCCTAAAATTTCTCGCATCATCCCATCTTTTATCTTTAGGCCTCACCAACCTGCGTGGGCCGTACATTCCTAATAACGAGGGATTTGGCTTCTATCCCTCCTCAAACTTGTTGATAGCCGACTGTATCTCTTCATTAAACGCCAAAAACTCATAAAAGAACGAGATTGCGATAGTAAGCGGGTACTTTTCTCGCGGTATTGCGAAACGTCAAACCCTCATTTCTGCCAAAAATTAGAACCACATTATGTCAACCATGGTGTAGTTTCTTATAATGTATATTATGCACTAATATTTACAGATATTACACAAAATTTTCGTAGGCAAAATTCATTATTAAAATGATTAAAATCATTTTAAATTACCGTAAAACCGTCAAACTTTACCCCACCAGGGGTAACTTTACCCCAAAAAGTGAGAATCTTCAATTGTGACGTTAGCGGGGTAGAACTTAGATAAAAGTTAGCTATTGTGTTTTCGTTATACTCCACATCCCAGAGAATCGATGTGGCTTGCGATGGCGCCTTTATCCATGTTATCAGCTGTTATCAGTCATAGTTTCCTGTTCAGCTGTTTTTGTCCTGTTTCTCGTGCTCCAAAATTTCTTCCATATCAGGTGTTTTGAGTGGATTTACCAGGCAAGCCCTCATCATATCACTTTCAATATCTTATTTTGAACAATATACACTAATCAAATCCTCAAAAAAGTGTTTTCTTAGTTATGCCTTTGTTTACCAAAAATTTGATGGTAACTTTACTCCAAAAACCGGGTATCTTTACTCCACTATAAAGTTTGGGATAAAGGTATTTCTTCTTATTTAATTTTTATTCATATTTTTCTTATTTAATCTCGAAAAATATTTGAGTAAAAAATTTGAGTAAAAAATTTGAGTAAAAAATTTTTGAGTAAAAAATTTGAGTAAAAAATAATTTTCGCAGTGTTGAATGTAAGGTTTCTAGTGTATCTCATGTTGCAGAAGTAAGAGATGGGGAGAAGAAATGAGAAAAAGCTTGGTACGTGCCCCTACCGAAACTTTACAACAATGATATGAACATAAACGTGCTTTGGTCTCATAAGTTGTGATTTACAATATTATTTACTCGTGGGTTAAATTTGAAATTTACCATTGCAATTCATTTGAATTTTATCGAATGTGAAACAGACTTTTTCTGTGATTTTGTTAAGTCATTCGTTTATCGTTTATTTTCCTTTAGTATTTCTTTACTTGTAGAAAGTTTTGCTCGATTACCTACATAAGTCTGTCTATACTGGAAGACTGAAATTGTGATCTCTTAACCAGAAATATTGCATTTCAAGCTAATTCGTTGAAATAAATGATCATTGGAATTTATATTTTTTTAGGTATAACTTGTATTTTTTAAGCTAAAAAGTTCAATTTTTCAGAATATATTTTATAATAATATTATAAATACTTGATATTATCAAGTATTTCTGGGGTAATGAATTCAATCCCGACTAGTATCATTGCACCACTGCCAGTTTCTGTAGCGATAACCGTGAGTTTTTTAGAGTGGAGTAAAGGTAGACGCACTCGTAGGCAACTTTACTCCAACATTTAAACAATTTAAACAATGGGTTACAATTATCTGATCAATGAGCTCGACCACTCAAAATGTTCAGGAAGCCCTGAAGATCAATTCACTTATTAAAAAACAAATACAAAAATTAAACATAAATTAAACTCGATGGTTGTCGATTCATTTCTCCCTTGCGAGGGAAAAACATTAAATCATGTTTAATGTTTTTCCCTCGCAAGGGAGAAATTAGATTGCCGATCACTCAGCTGATCAGTGACCACTCAGGCGCCTTCAGCATTCTCCATTGACCCTGCTTCTCAAATTTCAGCTTCCTGCGTTCAACAGGAGAGAAAATGGCCTTGGAGCTCACTCAGCTGATCAGTGACCATCTTGGTACAACTAGACCCCAAATGGAGCCGATATAACGTGGTAACTAAGAAATCGGTCCGTGGTAACTGTAAGTTTTATTGATCGACTTTAGGTTCTCGGAGTTATTAGGGCGTTGCCCTGAATAAGTCAGAATGCTCAGAAGGAGCCAATGGTAGCGTAATGAAAACCTAAAGAAACTAACAAAATGGTACTAGGAGTATCTCCGATATTCCTAGCACCTGAGACAACCTGGGTGATTGGGGGCAAGAACTGTAGACAACTCAATGTACAAGTTACTGATAATAATTGTAATTGGCGAAAATAAAGATATATCAAAATAAATGCGTTATTCGTACTTCACCTAATATATGACCAGATTTGGTATAGGTATTTCAAGATAAGGAATTGCAGAAATACTGGTACGATACGCGTACCTCTTAAGATAATATCACGTCGAAAATGACTAAGTTTGCAAATAAAAGAATGAAAAATACGTTAGTACCGAAATGAGTGCTTGACAAGAAATCGTGCACAATAGGTGTGCTAAAGGGAATTGCAAATATACGTTGTACAAAAATAGGTGTACCGTTTGTACCAATGAAAGGAAAGTATTTATGTTACGTGTACTGAACGTACCTGATGTCAAATAATATGTGAAATTGCGTTATAGTTGATGCGTACTGAATGTACCAAAGACAAAATGATGCATAAAGAAAAGTTATAAGTTTGCTGTACCGAATGTACCTAATTCAAAGTGATATATGCGATTCGTACTGAAAGTACCTAATTATTACTGAAGTTATTGCGAATGATACAACGTCGCTTGAATATAATATGCGATTGACAATGCGTACTAGACGTTACTTTAGATATGTGTATCACACTGAAATACGACGATATTGCCTGGCATGAAACATAGCAATTGGAAATATATGGGTATGGAGTTTACCGTACTGCTTTGAGGTCTAGGGGTCGTCTCGGGGCGGCACTTCGAGTACCGATGTGAGGCGCCTGGTCCACTGTAGTAGGCAAGTCCAAGGAGAAGATCCGCAAGCCCGAAGGGAGTTGCAGGCGAAGAAGGAAGGTAAGGGCGGCGTACCTATCGTGACTTTAGGTACGACGAAACTGAGTCAAACTGCTACAAACGCTACACCACTGTGGCAAAAAAACGACGGCCTGGTGAGCAACCTCTCGAGTCAAGTGCAAGTAGACGACTGACTGGAGGGGAGCGGTGTTGGTAAGTTAATAGGCGGCTGTGGATGGGGGAAGCCGAGGCTAGCCGAAGTTAGCCGAGCTGCCCCGATGTTCCTTGCTCCTCCTCCTCGTCAAGGGGCTCGGAGAAAGAGGTCTGGTCGGAGGTTCCCTCTGCCCCCGACTTACACTCTTCCCTCCCCTGGAAGCCGCCGTCCTCGGCGGTCAAATCTTCATCCGAGGTACGGGGTATGCCGATTGGTTTGTTTGGTTGTAGCTGCTGCATCACGGCCTCGTATTTGCGTCGACGGCAGTGGATGCATCCCAGGACAGGTACAGGATGTGGTTCGGCGCAGGCGGTATGTAGCGTACCTTCCCGGTACTTTTTTATCAGTCTGGTCCAGAATTGTTTGCAGGAGAGACATCTGAATGCTGTAAGTCGTTTGACCCTTGCCTCACACACCGGGCATGATACCAGCTTGATGGTGAGTGGCGAAACTGCTGGCTCTTCCGTCAAGATAACTTCTGGTGTGAGGGAGGACGTCAATGGTGTCAGACTTCCTTCTGGAGCATTATGTTCATGTTGCTGGGCAACATCATCGTCAGAGTCTTCCTCGTCACTTATGATGGCCTGACGTTGCTTTTTCCGGGTGGCTACAACTGTCCTCGCTGGTTCCTCGTCGCTGTCCTCCAGTCGCGCCAGTTTTACGTAGGGTCTGAGAGCATCGAGTTGTTTCTGCAGCTGCTTCTTATCCTTGGTCAGTTTGTCAATCTCGTCATGGGCTGTTCGACGTGCCGACCTCTCCAACTCCAACTGCTGCTCTAGGCTCCTATACGCGTTGCGTAGATGTCTCCAAGCTGGCAATAAGGCTGCTACATGGTCAAGGTGTGCTTGGCTACCTTGGAGAGCCCCGTGTATCGCATAGCCATTGCGAGTCTGTGACGCCGCTTCCACCATGAAGGCGGCTGCCTCGATCGTCCGAAGTGCCTCTTGTTCCTGTGCCTGATTGGTGTTCACATGGCACTCCTGGTCTTCGAAGAGTTCTTTGGATCGTTTGTGATAGATCTCTCGGATCCGCTTCACAGTTGCGTGTTCTGCAGCTGGCGGCCCATCTATTTCATTGATTCGCTCCGGTTCCATGGCCATGATTGTATGGTGACCTCTTCTTCTGTAACAGTAAGTATCCTCATTTAGCAACAGCATTGACATTAGTAAATCCATGACACAATACTACCAAATGCTACACAACATCTCCAGTTCCGCAATATTTCAGGTGAGTACACATATGTCCTATCAATAGTTAAGTTAAGTTAAGTTAGATTAGTTACATTGTTTCGACGTAGTTCCTATACATTCCTCTCTTACAGTTAAGTACATAGTCATAACATATATCAATAGTTTAATCATTATTATTATTATTATTATTTTTTTTTTTTTTTTTTTTTTTTTTTTTTTTTTTTTTTTTTTTACATCTTATTTTTGTTGCAGGTGCGTACCGGTGGTACGCGTACTTGGGTCTTCAGAGTCGTTCCTGACGTCCTCTCCGTGGCACCATCTGGACTTTCTACTTCAATTTCTTCGCTTGGGAAATCGTCGTCGACCATCTCCATTCCAGAACAGGTAACCTTTGTGATGAAACTTCTTATAATTTTTTAAGGTTCGTGGTCTCAAATTGTAGGGGGTAGAGGTGACTGGTCCGGTATCCATTTGCACGGGTTCCTCCGCTGCCTGTGCCGTCGTCTCAACCGGCGGCATTGGGGGTGTGCACGGAGGTGGTTCGGGTGTCGTCTCCTCATCTTCCATGAGCATTTCCCATTCCATTTCCTCCTCGGTACGGACATCATCCTTTTTCACTGGTGTGATCGGCGTCAACTGCTCGGCAGTTCCGAACGGTATCTCGGCCAACGCGCCATCCGGCACTCCGTTTTCCGTAGCCGGTTTCAACCGGTTGAGGTGTACTACCTGGGTGCGACGTCGTAACACATCCGTGATGCGGTAAGTTACCGGCGATGATTTGTCCACAACCGTCCACGGTCCCGTCCATGGACTCCAAAATTTTTTACATATGCCTAGTGGTGCCTGCATCGTTCGGAGATACACGAGGTCGCCTACATTGAAAGATCGGGGTGTTCGCCTGCGATTGATACGCTCTGCCTGTGTCGACCATGCCTTGTCCAAACTCCTCTTCGCGATTTGGCGTATTCGTTCGATAGAACGGAGAGGGTCCACAGGGTCGATTGGACAGGTTTGCCTCCACTCAATGGTGTTTGGCAAACGTAACTCCCGCCCGAACGTCAACATGTTTGGCGAGTATCCGGTACTCTTATGCGGCGTCGCTCGGTACGCGGCCAATGCTATGGGTATGGCCTTTTCCCACCTCCTAGTCTCCTTTATCAACTTAGCCACTATATTGGCGATGGTGCGGTGAAACCGCTCGCATACGCCGTTGGCTTGGGGGTGGTACGCCGTTGTTTGTATTTTTACTACCCCCCACCTTCGGCATAAGGTCTGAATGGTTTGCGAGGTGAACGCTGTCCCTCTGTCGGTCACCAATCGCTTAGGTACTCCGTGCGTGGGTATGTAGCGGTTCGCGAGACATTCTGCTACGGTGTCAGCTGTGGTGTCCCCGACTACATATGCCTCGGCGTATTTGGAAAAGTGGTCCACGACCGTCAATAAGTACTTCTGTCCCGAGGGGGTTGGTAATGGACCGACAAAGTCCATCCCGACTACCTCACCGGGGGAACTTGGAATCAATGGTCGCTGAATGGGAGCCTCTAACCGTTGGGGATTGTTCCTTCGTTGACACACCTCGCAGGCGGCTATGTAGTCCTTGATGGTACGCGACATCTTCGGCCAATATCCGGCCTTTCGAACGATCTTCTCCGTCGCTTCCGCTCCCGGGTGTCCCGCCCAACTGGAACTGTGACAACTTTTTATAACCCATTCGCGCATCGTACTGGGTATCAGGGGGACAACGTGATCCTCCCCCTCGACCACGACGGTGGTCTCCCACAGGTTGGTTCGTTTTAGTAAACCCGCAGCCCCCTTCTCCACCAATCCCCTAACCCAGGGGTCGATCTCCTGCGCCGCGACTAGCAGTCGTCCGGGAATGTCGAGTTCGATGGCTGCGATCCCGCTCCGGCTCAATCCATCCGCATGTCCCATTTGACTTCCGGGTCGGTACGTCGGTACGAAGTCGTATTCGGCAAGTCTCAACGTCCATCTTCCGATTCTTGACGTAGGGTCCCGTAGTCTCATAGCGGCGGTCAACGCCATGTGGTCTGTTTCCAGCTGAAACTGCTTCCCTAGCAAGTATTCCTGGAAGTGGCGGGTTGCCCACACCACCGCCAACAACTCCCTTTCGGTCGTTGAATACCGTGTCTCTGCAGGGTTTAGCTTTCTGCTGGCATAAGCCACGGGTCGCTCCTGGTCTCCGATTCGCTGAGACAGTACAGCCCCAATTGCGGTCTGCGAAGCATCTGTGGCGAGGATGAACTGTTCTTCTAGGTTTGGGTGTGCCAAAATCGGGTCAGATACCAAAGCTTTCTTCAACTTTTCGAACGCTTCCTGGTGCTCGGGTTCCCATTTGAAGGTCACACTTTTCTTCAATAACGATGTTAAAGGTGCAGCTATTCCTGAGTAGTTTTGTATGAACCGTCGGTAATATCCGGCCATTCCCAAGAACGTCTGAAGTTGCTTGACGTCAACAGGTGTTGGAAATCGTTCCACTGCGGTAGTCTTTTCAGGTTCCGTTCGAATGCCTTCCCTTGTAATACGATGGCCTAAGTACCGAATTTCGGATTTTAGAAATTCGCATTTCTCGTGGTTCGCTCGCAACCCGACCTCTCGCAGTCTACTTAGAATTTTAGCCAAACTGTCAAAATGTGCCTCTAGGGTGGGTGAAAACACCACAATATCATCTAAGTATACCAAACAATGAGTTCCAATTAACCCATCAAGAGCGTCGTTCATTGTTCTTTGAAATGTTGCGGGAGCGTTTCTAAGCCCAAATGCCATTCGTTGGTACTCAAAGTGACGTCCTAACGCCGAAAACGCCGTCTTCTCAATGGAGTCAGGGTGAATGGGTAGTTGGTGATACCCGGCTACCAAATCAATCTTGCTAAACCATGCGCATTGACCTAGCGCAGCTACCGTACTTTGCAAATTTGGCATAGGGTATGCATCCGGTTTCGTCACCTTGTTGAGTCCTCTATAGTCGGTGCAAAACCTCCATTTCTGTGGTTCGCCGACTGGGGTCTTCTTGTTGACCAATACCACCGGGGCATTCCACGGACTACTTGAGGGTCGAATTACTCCGTCAGCCAGCATGCTCATAAGCTGATCCTCGACTTCATCTCGCAAAGCATGAGGTATAGGGTAGGGCCGCACGTTTACGGGTAATTGATCGCCCGTTTCGATCCGATGTGCAACGTCCAATTTGCATCCTTCGCCGCTTGGTTTCTGGAACACTTGACTATATTCCACCAAGATGTGTTGTAGTCGATCTACGGCTTCTTTGGGCGCGTTCGTGCATTTTCGTCTCAATTGTTCAACTATCTCTTGTTCAGTTGCGGTCCATCTCTCTGCCGGTGTAAGCTCTCGATCATCTTCATCGGCTGGGTCCCGATCTTCGATCGTTGAGGGTTCCGCTGTTGTTGGTGAACTGGGAGAGACTGTGGGTACCATCGTACAGACCTTCGTATCACATAGGTGGGGTACCGATATACTGTTCATTTCAGGTACCTCCGTACCACTTGTGTCGAGTACCTCTGTACCATTCGTATCTAGTACCTTCGTACCTTTGGTGTTGCGTACCTCAGTACCATAGGGGGCGAGTACCTCCGTACCACCTGCATGGAGTACCTCCGTACCACTGGTGTTGAGTACCTCTGTACCTCTGGTATTGAGTACCTCCGTACCTCTGGTGTTGAGTACCTCTGTACCTGTGGTGCTGAGTACCTCCGTACCGCTGGTGTTGAGTACCTCGGTACCTTCGGTGGTGATTACTTCAACGCCCGGCTGGTTGGGTGTCAGGGTTGTTGTTCGTACTCCCGCCACCGGTACTGTGTTCCGTTCGTTCTTCATCAGAAGAGTCACCTCGTGTCGATCCGCTCGTATTACCATGGGTACCTTTTTCATGATGTCCATTCCCAACAGGTCCAAGCCGGCTCCTTCCCGCTCAAATATCAAAAACGTGTGGTCGAATGTAACACCCCTCAGGTTCACTTGTACCGTCTGCTCGCCCCGGAATTTCAAAGGGTACCCGTCCGCTCCCCACGCTGTAGCGTCGGTTGGAAAAATTGGAGTACCGCGTACCGGAGTTGTCAGTACCGACACGGCGGCGCCCGTATCCAAAATCAACGAGCGAGACTCGTTGTTCAGCGTAGCGTTGATGCGTAGCGTTCGATTCATGGGCTTCTCGATGATGGTAATATGCCCCACTTCACGAGAGGCTGGTACCAACTGTTGTTCCGAATGGGCAAACTTCATATTCGTACCCTGAGGATGTGAAACGGGTGTGAGTAACTTCTTCTTATGGCAGTCTTTCTCAAGGTGCTCGCGTACCCCACAATAGTCACAGAAAATAGTCTTTTGAGGGTTACTAGGACAATCAACGGGGAAGTGTAGCATATCCGCACAAAACATGCACGGGTACCTGGGGTTTGGGCGGTTAGTAACTTTTGGTGCTGGCACTGCGACGTTCGTACCATTTGTACCGCGTGATGTACATCGAGCCGCGAAGTGTCCAAAGGCGCCGCAGGCGTAGCACTTTCGTTCTCCTTGTTGCACCGCAGACAAGTCCCAGCGTACTTCCACCTCATCTCGTTCTCCCAGCGTCTCTTCTAATTCTTCCGCGCGTTTCAGGGCCGCTTCGATGGTTGTTGGTTCGGTACTTAAGAGGTGGGAGCTTAGTTCTTTTCCGACTCCTCTAACGAAAGCCTTTAGTACCTTCCGTCGTACCCATTGTACCTTTTGAGCCGCGTTCAGTTCAGCACCCTCTTCTTGTACCGCTACTTGTGCCAGTTGTCGAACCTTTTCAGCGAATTGTCGCAACGTCTCGTTCGGCTGTTTTTTCAAAGTCCATAATGAAGCTGCTGCTTTTCCGGGGTTGTCCCGTTCGTACCACTGTACCATAGCCTGCTTCATGTGAAGGTATGGGTTCTCTCCTTCATATGAACCCATATTGTCTATCATAAACTGCTTGGCTGTACCTCTCACCTTTGAGCGTAACAATCGTACCTGTTTTTGTTGGTCAAGGGTACCCGTGACATCCTCAAACAATCGGAAATAGGAAGATACCGATATCGCTCCAACTTCATCGGGGTCCCAGGGGTCCAACTCCAAGAACATTGACCTCGGAATGTCGAGATTATTCCCCCCCCGCTGGTCCTTTTCCACGTGCAGGTCGTTGAAGGTTTTGAGAAGTGTCCCTAACTGCGAAAACATTTCGTTGGTCGGGTCCCTTACCGATCCTGAGGTCGCCATTGTGTCTGGGGTTAAGAAAATCCGTACCGACCTAAGCTCTTGTTTTGTACCTGCGTCGGTAGGTTGATGAACCTAGCGACTCCGACTGTACAATCCTTGTCAAAAATTCGTGTGGAATGCGTACCGTTTGTACACACTCTTCTAAAACCTTTGTTGAGCGTGTACCGTTTTCGCTACCAACCACCAAGTGTCTCTTTTCTGGGTTCTGTGTGGCGTACCTACACAAGAATCCCACCGCTGCCACCAATTTTGTAAGTTTTATTGATCGACTTTAGGTTCTCGGAGTTATTAGGGCGTTGCCCTGAATAAGTCAGAATGCTCAGAAGGAGCCAATGGTAGCGTAATGAAAACCTAAAGAAACTAACAAAATGGTACTAGGAGTATCTCCGATATTCCTAGCACCTGAGACAACCTGGGTGATTGGGGGCAAGAACTGTAGACAACTCAATGTACAAGTTACTGATAATAATTGTATTTGGCGAAAATAAAGATATATCAAAATAAATGCGTTATTCGTACTTCACCTAATATATGACCAGATTTGGTATAGGTATTTCAATATAAGGAATTGCGAAAATACTGGTACGATACGCGTACCTCTTAAGATAATATCACGTCGAAAATGACTAAGTTTGCAAATAAAAGAATGAAAAATACGTTAGTACCGAAATGAGTGCTTGACAAGAAATCGTGCACAATAGGTGTGCTAAAGGGAATTGCAAATATACGTTGTACAAAAATAGGTGTACCGTTTGTACCAATGAAAGGAAAGTATTTATGTTACGTGTACTGAACGTACCTGATGTCAAGTAATATGTGAAATTGCGTTATAAATGATGCGTACTGAATGTACCAAAGACAAAATGATGCATAAAGAAAAGTTATAAGTTGCTGTACCGAATGTACCTAATTCAAAGTAATATATGCGATTCGTACTGAAAGTACCTAATTATTACTGAAGTTATTGCGAATGATACAACGTCGCTTGAATATAATATGCGATTGACAATGCGTACTAGACGTTACTTTAGATATGTGTATCACACTGAAATACGACGATATTGCCTGGCATGAAACATAGCAATTGGAAATATATGGGTATGGAGTTTACCGTACTGCTTTGAGGTCTAGGGGTCGTCTCGGGGCGGCACTTCGAGTACCGATGTGAGGCGCCTGGTCCACTGTAGTAGGCAAGTCCAAGGAGAAGATCCGCAAGCCCGAAGGGAGTTGCAGGCGAAGAAGGAAGGTAAGGGCGGCGTACCTATCGTGACTTTAGGTACGACGAAACTGAGTCAAACTGCTACAAACGCTACACCACTGTGGCAAAAAAAACGACGGCCTGGTGAGCAACCTCTCGAGTCAAGTGCAAGTAGACGACTGACTGGAGGGGAGCGGTGTTGGTAAGTTAATAGGCGGCTGTGGATGGGGGAAGCCGAGGCTAGCCGAAGTTAGCCGAGCTGCCCCGATGTTCCTTGCTCCTCCTCCTCGTCAAGGGGCTCGGAGAAAGAGGTCTGGTCGGAGGTTCCCTCTGCCCCCGACTTACATAACTAAGAAAAAAAACGTTGCAGATTTGCGTGTCGGAATTCACAGAACGACCCCCAGCCCTAAAACATTAAACATGTTAAAAAATCAATTTAACCCGGGAACACTACACTTATTTTATATCCTTTTGTCACTAAACAGGAGTCATTGTGACTCCCATGAGGGTATTTCAAATAGATAACACCTATATATGATGGAAAATAATTTATTTTAGCTTCTTTTCGTATAAATCTCATTTAAAAATAGTTTTGTGAACATTTTAAATCAAAATTATGCATAGAAGCAAAATCAGCCAATAGGTAATACAGTTTGTTGGTAGGTAACGTGTTTACAATTAAAACATCTAAGTACGGTACCTAATGTATCAAAAGATATGAAAATAACAGTCTTTTCTTGACTAAATGTATTATTATATAACTAGCTGAAAAGCCTACTAAAAGCAGGCAAAGACTATTCCTCCGACTCTCCTCCCGCCACCAACTCCCTCCGACTCCTCCCGCCCCCAACCCCTCCGACTCCTCTCGCCTCCGACTCCTCCCGCCCCCAACCCCTCCGACTCCTCCCGCCCCCAACCCCTCCGACTCCTCTCGCCCCCGACCCTTCCCGCCCCCAACCCCTCCGACTCCTCTCGCCTCCGACTCCTCCCGCCCCCAACCCCTCCGACTCCTCTCGCCTCCGACTCCTCCCGCCCCCAACCCCTCCAGCCTACAACTCTCCCTCTGCCACGACTCCTCCGTGCATACGTACGTACGTACGGTTGGCGTTTTATATAATTAGACTAGCTGAAAAGCCTACAAAAAGTAGGCAAAAACAATTCCTCCGACTCTCTCCTCCACCCAATCACTCCGACTCCTCCCGCTCCCAACTCCGCCCGCCCCCAACTCCTCCGACTCCTTCCGCCCCCAACTCCGCCCGCCCCCAACTCCTCCGACTCCTTCCGCCCCCAACTCCGCCCGCCCCATCTCCTCCGACTCCTCTCGCCTCCGACTCCTCCCGCCCCCAACCCCTCCAGCCTCCAACTCTCCCCACTCCCACGACCCCTTCAACCCCTCCGTGCATACGTACGTACGTACGGTTGGCGTTTTATAATATTAGATAGGCATGTACCTAATATTACTACATTTCTTAAACAAAAATCACAATAAGTAAGTATACAAAGTTTAGTCTTTTAGGTCACTATAGGTAGAAATACTTACAGTATTTCATTAAAAAAAGGTAAAAATAAAATAAAATTCTCAGAGTTCTCAAACAAAGGAACATTAAAATGAGCATTATAGTTTTCCTAATAATATTAGGAAAACTATAATGCTCATTTTAATAATTTTCCATATTATGGAAAAACTTAAGGAATAATGCATACTAAAACAAAAACTAGAAAGGTAAATTCAGGGTTGTGACACTTCTGCACATGCTGTATGACAATATTCACAGTATTTCACGATATGTTCACCGCATATGGGTTTAGAACATCGTTGGCACCGAGAAGCTGCCTTTCTTTTCTTCTTTGTATGAGCAAAAACTACAATATGGGCGTTTGCTGATCGGAACAACTGTTGTGGAACTTTCAGGAGTAGATGGTTGCTCGCCTTCTACTTCTGGAATTCGTCAATCAGTGGTCTTTGTAGACTCTTCCGACAGAGGTTCATTATCCGAATCAGAGTCTTCATGATCTTCAAACTCCACAATATCTTCAGCCTCTTCATCATCCGAATCCAGTATAATTTCCCGTATTTCGCTCTCATCCCAGTCTTCCATTTCTCTTCTCTCCATTTTTACCTATAGAATAAAAAATATATTGTAAAGAACAGCGAGAGAGGAAAAAAGTGAGGGAGGTAGACAGTTTTACAAAGCCTTCCGTCATTGCATAAGGCTTGTATTACTAATGAAGAGTCAATATGACTCACAAGTTCTAGGCTAGAATTACTAATAAGGAGTCAGGATGACCTACCTTCATTACCTGAGCATCACTAATGTAGGTCAGACTGACCTACAAAAAATTTACGTCAAACACTAATGTAAGTCATTCTGACTCCCTAGTTTTTAGTAGAAAGCTACTACTCACCAGCAGACGAAGATGTAGGGTGCTGCTCCTGTCACATCTCACTTGGAACTAGACCGTCTGAGTTGACCTGGACGCCTATGGACTTGGAGCGCACTCAAGCGTCAGGACAGTAAATTACCATTTCTATGGGAGTCATACTGACCTATATTAGTGTTCCCGGGTTAACCCATTTCGAGTGGGAGAAATTGTATTTGGAAATGTTTTGGAGTAAATCTTGGGGTAAAGTTTGACGGTTTTACGGTACTCGTAAATTATGCTTGGAAGAGAAATATTAGAGAGTTTTCGCCACGTCTTTTGTGACGACCGTCCGCGTGTAATATCCATGCTACCGTCTGAAAATGGTGACTGCGCATGCGTGACGACTCGGACGGCGAGCTCGGTCGTCTTGGACGCCGCCAAATGCCGGCTTTTGCCGGCGTCGAGAACGACGGCTTTCTTGACGACTGTGCCCTTCATAACCTCACACTAGGTGTGTGTCGGTCCAGGCATTTCCCTGGAATGGTTCCAACGGTTACGGTGACAAAGATGTAACCGTTCCAAATTACCGGTACAGTTCCATTACCGGTACAGGCGATCAAATCCCACTCACATGGCATGGATGAAGCAGGCAGTCAAATCCCTATCGTCCTTCTTCCATGCTTATGATCTCAACTTGCAATACAATAGCATCATTTTCCTTGACAATTCGCTAAAAGGAAGGAATTTGAACAAGTGTTACAAAAGAGGCAATTTATTATAACTAATAGTTACCAAACAATTCAAGGAAAGAATTATGACGTTGCAGTTTAAGAACTTAACATGACAATAATAAATTAATAAAACTGGAGACAACTTCCATGCTAACCTGTCCAGAAGAAAACTTCCCGCTCAAGAGCCATTCCATGAACCATTCTCAGTCCATGGAAGTAGTAAGCGCGCTTCCAGGTACAACATGGAACAGAACTGAGAACAAGATCCATGCTTACCGGTCCAGAGCCATTGAACCATTCTCTGTGATATCTTATCGGTCCGGTTACATCCTTACCGGTCCAGTTCCATCCTCACCAATCAGAATGATCAGATTGATGAGATGATTGATCAGATCATTCTGATTGGTGAGGATGGAACTGGACCGATAGAAAAGATTCTCTTCCCGGTCCAGAGCCATCTTAAGATATCTTATCAGTCCGTGGAACTGGACCGGTAAGGGTCGAGTTTTTGTCACTGCGTGGAACCGTTCCAACCTGATACTCGGTTCCACAGTCCCGGTACAGCTGTACCGACACACCTCTACCTCACACTTTTATAACCAATTTCAATTTAGATCGGATGTAGCAGGATTTTGTGTTGTGTTCGACGGTCGACTCCCGTGTTTTGGTTCTCGATTTTAGCTTTCATTTCTCGAACAGTTTTCTTTTTCCCGGGAATTATCAAGTTTTTCATCTCTCGAAACAAACTAGGTATTCGTCACCAGAATTCTGTTATCTTCACATCAAGATCAAGTGAATCCAACGTATACTGTTGTTGACTCTGTGCGAATTTTACATTGTTTGAATGTCAATGAAATTTCTGAATAAATGCACCCTTGTTTTTCATTTAATGTTGTACATTATTTATTCATCTACCAACATACCTAACTACAGATCTACAATAAACAGGCAACGGGAGTCAGTTCACGTAAGTAGGTACCATTTAAGATTTCAACTGATAGTTCCGTTTGCTGTGATCATCGTACTTGTAAGTTGCATGTCAAATTGGAAAGTTCATTACCTTTCATTCATAAAGTTCATTACCTTTGAAAATATACCTTCTTTTCACACAATAGTAGGTATTTGGTTAATTATGGATGTCTGCATTAGGTGTTACGTCTACAAGTTCGTAGATCTATCCTAGTATGATAGATCTGTACTTCCGTTTTTGTAATAGTCTGTACTTCCTGGTAGGTAGAAACGAAGTACCTACCTACTCTAAATTATCTATAGATATGTTACGGACGTGTTGTAAGACAAACAAGGAACCAGTAGAAAGGTAGCTACTGCAAAATCGGTAGTTAGTAGGTATTATAGACCCAAAAAATGCAGTAAGAGCTCTGGAAAAGCTAGTGTAGTTCACTACTTTCTAAAGGTGAAAAGGATCAAAATCATCAGTAGGTAGGTTTTTATTTCGCAATGTAGGGTCAGAAAGGGATGTAGATAGGTATCCAAGTAGTAAAAAATTTATTTCCTTTTCAATACGGCAAACATTTTTATTTTCGATCTGAAAAAGTCATTTCGAGACCCCCGGAGTCTGAATCAGCTGTTCGCTATCGGCCATTTTCAAGTGACTTCACAGGTCGGTAGCTGTTTAGCGTCACTTCCAGAGTCCGCACCTTATTTTGTGACGACTCGAAATCCACCAAAAAAAGTTAGCATCTGCGTCTGCTGGCCCCATCTGTCTCGAGTCGTCACGATCCCAAGTCGTCACGTCTGACGTGGCGAAAACTCTCTAATATAAGAGAATTTATTGAACGCTATTGATTAAAAATTCGAAGATTTTCAGCATTTTCCATCGAATTTTTCAGCACTTGAGACCGATATTTGTTAAACTTGCAACCAAACTGCTGTGTTTTGAATAATCAACAAAAATCTCAACTTGTATACAGGGTGTCTACACTTAAGATGGGCATAACTTCAGCGTATTCTACAAGGTATTTCCAACAAAAAATGTCTTTAAGCATTTTTCTTTTAACCCACTCAAAATTCATTTTTTTTCACTTTAAAGTTTTTCTTCGCGTTTTCGACCTCATGGCACGGATAACATAACTTCCTTATTTCTCCTGAAAATTCGACCAATACGCCTATATACTCCATCCAGCCCTCCATCCTCATTCCCGCCGCAGTCAAGCCCTACCAGTCGAGGAGACGACGAATATTTGACAAGGAATCCTCCTATCGATTCGGATGGTCCTCAAGTCGGTCATGGTCCTACTGAAGAGAATCCAAGTACTCCCTACAGTCGACCGATCAGAGAACGACGACAACCAGCATACTTGAAGGACTATGTGCTGTGTTTTTCCTGGGAGGGGAGAATGAAGTGGTTTGCCCAATTGTTATAGTTGAACCACATGTTTATCATTTGAGAAGTAATTAAGTTACCAATATTCCATATCATTCCTATTCATTTATTGAAGGCTCAATTGAATAAAGCTCAGTTTTGAGTTATTCATTTCACTGACTGCACCGTTAGAATGAGCGTAAATTCATAAGCTACCTAGTGCAAAATCAAAATATTTCAGCAATAAAATAGTTTCAAAAATCAAGTCAAAAAGCCAACTTTACAAATTTTTCTAAACTTGACTTTCTTCGACCAAAGTTTTCTCTCTAAATCACTGCCCATTTCGATGGGCGCTCTTCGGAGAAAACATGCTCATATTGTCAGCTTTCGAACGGTCTATAAATTTTTCTTTTCAACATTCAAATTGGAAGAGTAAATGAAGTTTGAATGTCAAAAAACGTGTGTTTTACAAGCAAATCCAGTGTTTTAATCGGTTTATGGTCCCCCTCGATCTCAAGATGGCTTGACGATTTTGGTATCATTTCCTATGTATTTTTTTTACCCTGAATCAAATAGTGATACTTCCAAATGATTCCGACTGCTAGAAAGTTGATTTTTTTTAGAGAAAACCTTCGTTTTTCGTACATAAAATACGCATTATTCGTAAATGTGGTAGTGAGCATGGAGTAACACCTTTGAACTCAACAAAGTGCCCTAAGGTCGAAAAACGCTGCAAATTATTATACAATGGTTTATTATTTTTCTATAGGTATAGATCACTCGTCTACAAAATCACCAACCATCCAATATAAAAAAAAATAAATAAAAAAAATCAAAAAAAAAAAAATCAAGAAAAAAAAAACCAAAATCACCAACCATCGATCGCATTTCGGTCAGCTCTAATTTGAACGGAGATTAGGTCTCTTTTGCGATTCACACTCGTATTTTGATTTATATATGTATATTTCAATATAAACCCTCAAATTTTTCTAGGGAGCAAACGGTTTGTCCCACAGAGCTCGGGGTGGTCTCAAAAAATTCTAAAAATTCTATAGAATCCAAATTGAAGGAAAAACAATACCTTTATATCAAAATTTTTTGAGTTAGGGCGTTTTCAAAATTTCAAAATTGATTTTGGAACCCTTAGAAGTGACCTACATCAACCAAAAGCTTCGGGGCACAACTAGACCCCAAATGGAGCCTACATACCAAATTTCATCAAAATCGGTCAATGCTAAGTGGCAAAAGTGCCGCGTACGGCGTACGGCGGACGGACGGCCAAATTTTATTCGATTTTTGGATTCTACGTACCTTGAAACGTAAACCATCAAATTTTGAGGGGGTGTGAAAATTTTTTTTTTCTTGGTCGATTCCAAAGGTTCATTATTGAAAATAATAAACCAAAAGCGAAAAAAAAACTTTAAAGTGAAAAAAAAAGGAATTTTGAGTGGGTTAAAAGAAAATTGCTAAGAGACATTTTTTGTTGGAAATACCTTGTAGAATACCCTGAAGTTATGCCCATCTTAAGTGTGGACACCCTGTAGAATTAAGATTATGTACTTTGTTTATACATGCAGTTCTCAATATGTAGGTAGGAGTTGTGAAGTTTTCCCAGTAATTAAGGTTCTAGTAGTACTTTGGTTAGTTGATGTCGGTGGGGTTCTTGGCAGCCTCGGATTTCTCACTGCCTACATTAATATCATATGCCAGAAAAATTTGGTTCCACGTCTTTCTGCTGACATTTCCTTGTCTCGGACAAAACCGTAGTCCGATTTTGATTTTCGGAACGTTTTCTTTCATTTTTAAAAAGTATAAACAATGCTTCAACTAACTTGGTTGGCTCCCAAAAAAGTTGTTTGTTTTAATAAAAATATGGGAAGTAATCCGATATCAGTCAGAAATTTACCGTAATACCTAAGTACCTCAAGGTAAGTCCCTGATGTTTGAGATTTTTCATATTTCATAACTACTATCGGAGAATTCTAGGTTGTATTGTACTCAACTTGATATTAAGTATCAAAGTTGTGGTTCTCAGTCGAGCTGTAGTCCGATACTGACAGCTGCCTGTACAGGCGCTGGGTAAGAGATGTTTTGTTAGATTGACAATGGGAACGTCTAACTTGCTCTGAATCAGTATTCATTTCTACCATGGCTCTGAATGGACTCGACGTGGACTGAAATTGGCTCATCTTCTGCCACTTGTTATCTAGTTGTTTCATGGATAGTTACCGGCAGTAGTGTAACCAGAAATTCTCCCATCATTTCAAAACGCTCCCTCCTGATTGTCGTGGACAATTAAATGTCCTCGGAATAAACGAGAACATTTAACTTTCCTTGTTTACAGAGACATTCGATATGTTCGATATGTATTATTGGAGTCAATAAGACCTTACTGAGGAAATAGATCGAGACTAACTCGAATATCACGGGTTTCTGAAGGGTTCTGTAAGATTTGTGATATCTGGTGTCAAATTTTGGATTGAACATGAAATTGTCTAGAAATCTAATAGCAAAGGTAACAGATCTCGTCATGACGGAGGAAATTCACAGTAAAATTGAAACTCTATATCCGAAAAATCGACGAGCCGTAAAAAAATTGACAACTGATTCGGTTCGGGTCACTTTTGAAATCCCCCAGACAAACTTAAGCAATTTACTGGCAAATTTTCGGGAAAAAGATTGCAAACTTACCGGCAATTTCCTGGATTATTTAAGTAACTAAGACGAAGATATTGCAGCTATTGCAATGAGCTCAAAAGTAGTCATAATTAATCATGATTAATGTTGAAAACTGTCTTCGTTGAAATCTATTTAATCAATTCTTGAACAATCATAGAAGTGTGAGTTGCTATTTGCGTATGAAGGGTTACATTGGGTGGAGTACAAACTGCAAAGAGATCTTCCAAAACTGCTAAAATCCTACCTTGAAAACAGACATTTCAGGGTGAAGCAAGATGACCAATACTCTGGCTTGAAGCTAATTGTTGTGTTCTGTGTGTAGTTGAGTGAGGGCGATGGTCCTCTCGATGCGCTGAATTGTTCCTAGCCTGAATCCTGCTCAATGGAGAGATTGATCCCTAAAGCCTAGGGCTTTAGCACTCTATCTGCGGCGCCTTGCGGCCGACCGTCCAGATAAGTGCTTCTAGAATCTATCCGCTAACCTCGGCGTCTGATGACAGACCTACCGGCGGGAGGCGGAACATTTACCTAGTGAGGCCTACTGTTCTGAAGAGGTCCCTAAGGGGAGCGAGAGGTTCGACGCCTCTTTGTGGCAAACCGTTCCCTTGGAAGAACTGGGCTGTAGGTAAGACAAGAAATGATAAGTCGGAAAGACGAGGTACGAATGCATGTAGGAAGACCCCTGTGTGCGGCTTATGTACTCAAGTTATTATGGTGAGGGGAGAGTGGAAAAGAGGTGACGTCAGATGACGTGTTCTTTCCCTTCCTCACCTCATCCTTGTTGGTGATGACTCATGCCACTCTGGGTTTTCCTACACGTCACTTTATTGGAGAACTAACTAACATAGATGTATGACATTACACTAATAAAAGCTGGGGTCCCACAAGGGAGTGTCTTGGGGCCAGTCCTTTATCTTCTGTACACACGGGACTGACCCCAACGAGAAGGTACAGGTTGCCACCTTTGCAGATGATATGGCTATCCTCTCCGTCGATGATGATATCAAAGCTGCAACTAGTAATCTACGGACGTCAATTAGTGAGGTTTCTAAATGGAGAATAAAGTTGAACGAATCAAAATCAGTTCTCATCAACTTTACTAACCGAAAAATTCCAGTCATGGATGTTGAGATCAATTCAAATAAAATACCCCATACCGATGCAGTTAAATATTTGGGTATGACCCTCAACTCCTAATTAAACTGGGAAAAAACACATAAAAAAGAAAATAGGAAATTAAAATCAAATTCAGAAAGTTGTATTGGTTGATGGAAGGAATTCTCGTCTCTCTCCCCACAATAAACTGCTATTTATAAGCAGATACTTCGCCCTGTTAGGACCTATAGAATTCAATTATGGGGCTGTGCCAAAAAAACAAACATCAACAAAATCCAAAACTCCCAAGATAAAATACTGAGAAGTATAGTGCGAGCCCATTAGTACATGAGGAACGATGATATTCATTGAGACTTGAGGATGGTAACAGTCCACGAAATTATCGCAAGATACTCAGGGAGGCAACAACGCCTCCACAATAATGAGAATCCGGAAATCACATTATGGACAACAAAGATGAACTCCGGCGACTCAAGCGAAAAAAACGCTGCAAACTATTACACAATGGTTTATTGTTTTTCTATATAGATCACTCGTCTGCAAAGCCACCAACCATCCAACATGAAGAAAAACATCGATCGCATTTCGGTCAGCTATAATTTAGACGGGGCTTAGGACTCTTTTGCGATTCACACTCGTGTTTATGATTTATCGTACGCACAACCCTTAAATTCTCGTAGGGAGCGAACGATTTGTCCTAAAGAGCTCCGCGTGGTCTCAAAAAATTCCGTAGAATCTTAAATTGAAGAAAAAACGATACCTTTATTTAAAATTTTTTTGAGTTAGGGCGTTTTTAAAAATTTAAAAATTCATTTTTGAGCCCTTAGAAGTGACTTACATCAACCAAACCAAATAAACCATCAAATTTTGAGGGGGTATTAAAAATTTGTTTTTCTTGGTCGATTCCAAAGGTTCATTATAGAAAACAATGAACCAAAATCGAATAATAATTTGGCCGTCCGCCGTACGCGGCACTTTTCCCACTTAGCATTGACCGATTTTGATGAAATTTGGTATGTAGGCTCCATTTGGGGTCTAGTTGTGCCGCGAAGATATTGGTTGATGTCAGTCACTTCTAAGGGTTGAAATGATGAAGACACCTTAACTCAAAAAATTTGCATATAAAGGTATTGTTGTTCCATCAATTTAAGATAGTATTACATTTTTAAAATTTTTAGAGACCACGCAGAGCTCTGCAGGACAAACCGTTCGCTCCCTACGAGAATTTAAGGGTTGGACGTACGATAAATCAGAAACACGAGTGTGAATCGCAAAAGAGGCCGAATCTCCGTTCAAATTTTAGCGGACGGAAATGCGATCGATGTTTTTCTTCATGTTGGTTGGTGGTAACAATGGCGAAGCCGTGTTCTTTGCAGACGAGTGATCTATATCGAAATATAATAAACCTTCGTGTAATGATTTGCAGCTTCTTTTTTTGCTCGATTCCAAAAACATTTAGCTTTTTTTATTTTATTTTTATTTGTTTTTTGATTTTTTTTCCTATCTATCTATCTATATAGGTAAGTAAAACGCCAACCGTATGTACGTATGCACATTGCCGTTCGGGAGGAGTTAGAGGGGTTGTGGGAGTGGGGAGAGTCTGAGGAATTGGAGCCGGGAGGAGTTGGGGCGGGAGGAGTCGGAGGGAGTGGGAGGCGAGGATAGTCATAGGAATCGGAGTCAGGAAGAGTTGGGGGCGGGAGGAGTCGGAGGGAGTGGGAGGCGAGGATAGTCATAGGAATCGGAGTCAGGAAGAGTTGGGGGCGGGAGGAGTCTGACGGAGTGGGAGGCGAGGATAGTCATAGGAATCAGAGTTAGGAAGAGTTGGGGGCGGGAGGAGTCGGAGGGAGTGGGAGGCGAGGATAGTCAGAGGAATGTGAGGCGGGAGGAGTCGGAGAGAGTGGGAGGCGAGGATAGTCATAGGAATCGGAGTCAGGAAGAGTTGGGGGCGGGAGGAGTCGGAGGGAGTGGGAGGCGAGGATAGTCATAGGAATCGGAGTCAGGAAGAGTTGGGGGCGGGAGGAGTCTGAGGGAGTGGGAGGCGAGGAAAGTCATAGGAATAGGAGTTAGGAAGAGTTGGGGCGGGAGGAGTCGGAGGGAGTGGGAGGCGAGGATAGTCAGAGGAATGTGAGGCGGGAGGAGTCAGAGGGAGTGGGAGGCGAGGATAGTCAAAGGAATCGGAGTCGGGAGGAGTTGGGGGTGGGAGTGGTCGGAGGGAGTGGGAGGCGAGGATAGTCAGAGGAATGTGAGGCGGGAGGAGTCGGAGGGAGTGGGAGGCGAGGATAGTCAAAGGAATCCGAGTCGGGAGGAGTTGGGGGTGGGAGTGGTCGGAGGGAGTGGGAGGCGAGGATAGTCAGAGGAATGTGAGGCGGGAGGAGTCGGAGGGAGTGGGAGGCGAGGATAGTCAAAGGAATCGGAGTTGGGAGGAGTTGGGGGTGGGAGTGGTCGGAGGGAGTGGGAGGCGAGGATAGTCAGAGGAATGTGAGGCGGGAGGAGTCGGAGGGAGTGGGAGGCGAGGATAGTCAAAGGAATCGGAGTCGGGAGGAGTTGGGGGTGGGAGTGGTCGGAGGGAGTGGGAGGCGAGGATATTGTCAGAGGAATGTGAGGCGGGAGGAGTCGGAGGGAGTGGGAGGCGAGGATAGTCAAAGGAATCGGAGTTGGGAGGAGTTGGGGGTGGGAGTGGTCGGAGGGAGTGGGAGGCGAGGATAGTCAGAGGAATGTGAGGCGGGAGGAGTCGGAGGGAGTGGGAGGCGAGGATAGTCAAAGGAATCGGAGTCGGGAGGAGTTGGGGGTGGGAGTGGTCGGAGGGAGTGGGAGGCGAGGATATTGTCAGAGGAATGTGAGGCGGGAGGAGTCGGAGGGAGTGGGAGGCGAGGATAGTCAAAGGAATCGGAGTCGGGAGGAGTTGGGGGTGGGAGTGGTCGGAGGGAGTGGGAGGCGAGGATAGTCAGAGGAATGTGAGGCGGGAGGAGTCGGAGGGAGTGGGAGGCGAGGATAGTCAAAGGAATCGGAGTCGGGAGGAGTTGGGGGTGGGAGTGGTCGGAGGGAGTGGGAGGAATCGTTTTTGCCTGCTTTTAGTGGGCTTTTCAGCTAGTTTAAAATGATAAACCAAAAACCACAACCGGTGATGCAATCTTCATCGAAACTGTGTGCAAAATTTGATTCCAAGTGTAAGGGGCTCTTACGACCTCCTTCGTGCTGGCTAGGGGTACCCGACCGAGCGCGGGACCCACCCACCATGGCGGACCTCATACAAGCTCTTTCAACATTTCTACTCTCAAGTAACTTCCAAAAGACAATTAAAAATCAAATTAATTTCAAAGCCAAATTTCAAATATGCTAAATTGGTTAATTTTAATCTAGGTACTCTTTTCGAACACAGTAAAAATTACGAGTCCTCAACATAATAGTGTTGTTTTCCGTCAATTGAGAAGAGTCAGGCATTTTCAGAATCGAATGAGACCACCCAGAGCCCTACAGGGCCAGCCGTACTTCCTTCTTAGGTATGAGAGAAAATTCGAGTGCGAATAGTGACTGAATGTTCAGTGACGGAGGTGGGATAAATCTCCGTTCAAATTTCTGCTGTTTAGAATCGAATGAGACCACGCAGAGCATAAAGAAAAAGATAAAACCGTTGTGTAGTAATTTGCAGCGTTTTCAATGAGGAAAAGTTCTTTGAGGAGACGTCTTTGGGGGTGAGGAAAGTAGTGTGAAGATCACGAGGTGTTTCATCAGCGGAGCTCCAATTTCGGTCAACCGGGGGGAGATTGAAAATGAATAGGAAAGCTGGATCGTAATTAGGGGAGACTCGCGGAGGCTGAACGACGACGAGGGATTCCGAGGGGTGGGATGTGGTCGTCATGGCGACTGCTGAGGGAGTCTCAGCTCTTCCGTCGATACCAGACCTGCGCCTACGTCCTCCCTTCGCCCCCCGTCGTCGTTCAGCAATGATTGCAGTTTCCCCTCCGCCCACGCTGGACCGATCCTCCCCGCTCGCCCTTCCGCTCGCGACCCATCCCGCAGGATCTGTTACCCGGTTCCCCTCCTCGGTTTTTTCCACACGGAGCCTCCTCTCACACGGGAGTCTGCCACACGGATCCGCGCTGAGGACCTCGCATCAGTGTGTCGTCTCAGTGTGGCCACCTCGACATGTAACGCCGCCACCCTCACACTAACCACACTATGGTCAGCAGCCATCCCCGCTATGGTCCTCAAACCACAAGGTAAACTCTCGACCCTTCGCCATTTTTCTTCCCTCTCTCATTCAACCTACTTTCATCACCTCACAAACAACCAAAATTCACACTTTCCCCCAACAAATTTATTTTCTTCCTTTCAAATCAAAATTCCGATAAATTTATTTACAATTTAGCCACAATGTGAACGAAATACTTGATTTTTATGAATTTTATACGATACGATTTTATTATGTTAAGTGTAAAATGACTATATATTATAATTATGTATTTAATGTGAGAATGTTATGTACAACTTGAATAGAAACGTCTGCCAAGTAGGGTGGACAAGAAATGAGAAGGACTTACAGGACGGTGGGAAGTAGGTCAAAAGTGATTGAATGAAATTATATTGTAAAAAAGGTAATCAGTAAGAGTAACCACTTGTCTTACGAAACAAGAAATTCACAATTATGTTGACAGCTGATTCCACAAAAATCCAGAGATCAGTATTCCCAATTATGAATTCCCAATTATGTTGATGTTGTTTTTCCCATACTTTTACAGGTCCTTAGGCTTTTACAGACGGAATATTGATGGTCAGCCAAAATTACCCTCAAAATTTAAGCGAAATTGGACCGCCAGGTTAGCTGAAATTATCGATTGATAGGAGGGAAAATCACGTTTGTGCGGGCGCAATCGTAAGGTATTAATGATCTGACGGTGATTAAATTCGTAGGGGACAGACTAGGATCTATCCTGCAAGAAATTAAGTTTGATCAAAATCGGAACATAATTTCGAGTGGTTATGTCCGGAAGGATATGATCACTGACATACATTATCAAAATCCCCAAAAATTATTAAGTAACCTCTGAAAAGCGAAAGAAGGATTGATCACAGGCTGACGTTACTATAGAACCCAAAAATACTACTCAGTCCTACCTGCTCAGTTGAGGAACTTAAAGTGTCCACAGTTTGGTGAGTAATAATGAATACATTGACGGAAGAAAATACAGCAATAATCCCAATTGAACTGGGAAACGAGCAAAGAGTTGGCTCGGACGTGCAGCGGGCGCTCTCCAGAGTCAGTTTACCCCGTCCTGGGATTGATAAGGAAATACGGAGTAAGCGCTCAACGTGGACGGCCCGAGAACAGAAACGGTAGAGCAGAGTCTAGGCTAGTGAAGGCTACAGTGGACGACTGACTCTGCATCTGCTTCGCCATTCAGGCCAACTTTGCTACAAAGCAATGCTCTCCTAGCTTAATGAATTATCCCGAGCAACTCGTGATGCGATGAATTTTTGTTGGATGCGACCGAGTTCTAAATTATTCACACAACGTTTGCTGGAACAATGGGGAATTTGCCTCAATTTTAGATTCTGCAATTTCAAGTCAGATTGTATAATAGGGCCCTACAATAACGTTTGACACCAGGAGTACCCAAGGAAAAAAATTACCATAAAAGAAAATGCCTAACAAGCGAAGCCTCTGTCAAAAACGCTACAAATTACTACACAATGGTTTATTATTTTTATATAGATCACTCGTCTGCAAAGCCACCAACCATCCAACATGAAGAAAAACATCGATCGCATTTCGGTCAGCTATAATTTCAACGGAGATTAGGCCTCTTTTGCGATGCACACTCGTGTTTCTGATTTATCGTACGTCCAAATTCTAAATTCTCGTAGTGAGCGAACGGTTTGTCCTACAGAGCTCCGCGTGGTCTCAAAAAATTCTAAAAATTCCATAGAATCTTAAATTGAAGGAAAAACATTACCCTTATATCAAAATTTTTGAGTTACGGCGTTTTCAAAATTTCAAAATTGATTTTGGAACCCTTAGAAGTGACCTACATCAACCAAAATCTTCGGGGCACAACTAGACCTCATATGGAGCCTACATACCAAATTTCATCAAAATCGGTCAATGCTAAGTGGCAAAAGTGCCGCGTACGGCGGACGGCCAAATTTGTATTCGATTTTTGGATTCTACGTACCTTGAAACGTAGGGCGGAATTCACAGTCATTCCTCAACGCCGAGGAACTCCTCAAGGAGGCGTTGAGGAACCGTCGCATGCTCTGCGCTATTCACAGTCGTCATGTCGAGGAAATCCTTGAGGAGTTCCTCGAGTCGTATGACCATTTCCTCAGCGTCGTATTCACAATCCTAACTCGACGTTGAGGAAATCCTCGAAATCGGCTTAAAAGGAGCAAAATATCGAGGCACATGAAAAGTTCCCTCAAGGAGTTCCTCAACACTTTTTTTGTTAACTATCGGGTTGGGTTATCCACTTTTCTATGGTAAGAATCCGTACATAATGCTTCGATAATCATAATTGAAGACCTTGCTCAAAAAACGAGCTACATGCATTTTTCACAATTTGTTGGGAATCAAAAAAAGATTCAGAAATTCCGGCTTCAAAATTTTGAAAATCCAAGTATACTAAATTAATTATGACTAAGGACGGATAGCAACTATATAATTATGATTTGATTTTTTAAAATAATTTACTCGAAGCGCAGCAAGCAATTGAAGTTTGCAGATAGCTCGTTTTTCCAACCAATAGTTTTCCAAATGCCTATTTTCATCACTAGTTTGTTGAAAAATTTCTCCCAAAACCTTTCCAGCCACAGGGTATATGAATCATCAATATCATCGGACTTTTAACACAGAATGTGTTTTTGCGATGACCTACCGAAAAAAAATCGTCACGAAAAAGCGACAGAAAAAACATCTGGTGATATGTTTATTGGTTGTCATGTTAATGTCAACTCCACATGACTAGTATCGCAAAAACACATTCTGTGTTCCTATGATTTCATACAGAGTATGGAAAAAGAAATAAACCGGGGGGTGCAGGGGGGCGGAGCCCCCCGCCGAGGCGCAAAGCGCCGAATTTTTACATAAACACTCGGGCCATCATTTTTTAGGAACATAAATATGAGGGGTCGAATAACGAGGTAAATATAGCTCATAATTCAACCCAATAACGTATTCGAGTTGTCAAGCTATCTGCCAGATGGTCCGATTTTTTACATTTATAACTATCGGAGGGCTAGCGGCTCCTCACAAATGAAGCAGTATATTTTTCTGATCCCAAAACTGTACTTACGGATGTCAGTCAATAAATAAACGTTGTATGCGAAGCTGTATACGTTTGTATTTAGAGCAATGATAAACGAGAGTGTTTGCAACATCGAGATAGGAAAAACAGATAAAACAAATCACAGATTACAGGAGAAGTTATGAATGTTTGATCGCATTCTTGTTTCTCGTTTGCAGACAACTTCGATGATTTGTTCCGACAGTACTCACATCCGAATTCGCAGTCCAGGAGGATACAATGTAGAGGTCTTCTGGAATCACTAGGATACTTTTCAATGTTCAGGTTGTCAGCCGTCCGAACGATGAAATTCGTGATATTGTTTGGAGGCACAGCCCATGATTCGGGAATTTTCAAGCGCAATCAGACTCTGCCTTGAGAAAAGCTTTCATCAAATAGACCCTAATTCGTCTCAAATAATCACCAGCAGAAGTCGCACAGGCACAAAACCAACTGACTTAAATAGAAACCACAGAGTACCGGAGACAAGAGAAACAAAAATAACAAATCCACATGCCAGTATAACCTCTCAAAACTGCTATAACCTCAGTGATGTTTGGCCGGGGGGAAATTCCTCGTTTTCTTCCTTCCAAACGGGGAAATTCCCCGTTTCCTTCCCTCAAAATAGGGAAAAACAAGCTAACAGTGTTGCCAACTGCTGGTTGAGGAACTCCTCAAGGCTCAGATCGAGGAGTTCCTCATGTCGAGGAGTTCCTCGAGCCGAGGAGATCCTCGAAAGATGAGGAGTTCCTCATCTGAACTATGAATACCAAAATTCGAGGAGTTCCTTATCTCTCTGAGGAGTTCCTTGGGTGAGGAGTTCCTCGACGCTTCCTTGAGCAATGACTGTGAATTCCGCCCGTAGACCATCAAATTATGAGGGGGTGTTAAAATTTTTTTTTTCTTGGTCGGTTCCAAAGGCTCATTATTGAAAATAATAAACCAATTCACCGCGAAAATCTAGGAATATCGTTCACATCGCACGAAAAAAAAAAAAAAAAAAAAAAACGACGCGAAAAGTGACATGAGGAATTTTACCATGTAAGAATTTCCTATTTTGGTTTATTATTTTCAATAATGAACCTTTGGAATCGACCAAGAAAAACAAATTTTTAACACCCCCTCAAAATTTGATGGTTTACGGTTCAAGGTAGGTAGAATCCAAAAATCGAATACAAATTTGGGCGTCCGCCGTACGCGGCACTTTTGCCACTTAGCATTGACCGATTTTGATGAAATGTGGTATGTAGGCTCCATTTGGGGTCTAGTTGTGCCCCGAAGATTTTGGTTGATGTAGGTCACTTCTAACGGTTCCAAAATCAATTTTGAAATTTTGAAAACGCCCTAACTCAAAAAATTTTGATATAAAGGTATTGTTTTTCCTTCCATTTAAGATTCTATAGAATTTTTAAAATTTTTTGAGACCACGCGGAGCTCTATAGGACAAACTGTTCGCTCCCTACGAGAATTTAAAGGTTTTACCTACGATAAATCAGAAACACGAGTGTGAATCGCAAAAGAGGCCTAATCTCCGTTGAAACTTTAGCTGACCGAAATGCGATCGATTTTTTTCTTCATGTTGTATGGTTGGTGGCTTTGCAGACGAGTGATCTATATAAAAATAATAAACCGTTGTGTAATAATTTGCAGCGTTTTGACCCCAAAATCGGATTCAGCGCCTCGAAAAACCCCCTACGCCAAACTTTTAGCCCGTACTTCCTAATTTACGAATAAACAAAACAGTGTAGAAAATATGAATGTTTAAGAAAAGCGGGAGGATGGCGTCATCCTGGAATAGTTCATTCACGGCCGCTTGAAGCGCTGAGATCGAGAAATCTAATGCCCTCAGATGCAACGTTTCACAAAACCAGTAAAGTTCGAAATCGAAAACTGAAGAAAAAAATTGAAAAAGCAAGATGGGGGAAATTAGGATTCCACTGTTTTTGTTTGACAACTTTCCTCTTGGATCCGTTATGTTGCCCCCATGAACAAATTGCCGCTCCTTTTAAAATTTCCATCTCGCTCAAATTCTCTAAATTTTTTGGATGCTTTTTCGAGCAGCACACTATGGTTTTCTTCCATATCAGTGAACTCTCTTTCGAAAAAAATGAATAAAAAAGTGTGAGGCAACTTCCTATTCTACAAGCGGGCAGTACTCAGTACCACCCTGGTGTTTTTGGTTTAATATTTTCATCAATGAACCGTTGGAATCGAGCAAGTAAACGAACATTTCAACTACCCCTCAAAATTTGATGTTTTACGTTTCAAGGTATATAGAATCTGAAAATCGGATCAATTCAATTTAATTTAAATTTGGTCGTATATGGGCTCCATTTGGGTCCCACGTAGTGCACTAGCTAGAAAACTCCCGAAATGAATGTATTAATTAAATTATTCCCATAAAATAAATCATTTATGATGAGGAGACCGCACGTAGAGATTTTCGTGCGGCTAGAAAATGTTTTCAAATCTTTTTCAAGTTTTCCTCAAGCCGAAAAGCTTGAATGGAGGTCAGACCCTTCGGGCGAGTCATTCTTGAGGAGGCTTGAAGAGGAAGGGGGCTCTCCTTCCTTGCTGCCTCATTAATTTTAGCCAGTTTTACTAATGCCGATGAAACTGTAATTAAATTTTAAATTCTGATAAGCGGATTGTGATTGACATACCTTTCTTCAATATCCTATTTGCGGGGTTTTTCAAAATTTTGCTTCAAACCTTTCTTTTAGGTTTATTTGAATTATCGTTACTCAAAATTGATTTTAAAATTTTCAGAAATAATTAACCAAAATTGTAATTAAGTACTTTCCAAGAATGTCTATGTAAGCAGTTTTTAAATATTCCATTTTGTTTACAAATGAAGGGGTCACGGGGAAAAAGGATCAGACTCCTCTTTTCCTAATTCCGTGAAATTCGAAAAACAAAGTTTGAAGTCGTCCCAGACAGACGCTATGCATAAAAAAAATGAACTGTTTGGGCCACCTGACCAGGAATTTAATTATGTTCAAATGACAATAAAGAAAATTAAGTAGGTCGAAGATAATTTCCAGAAATAATTAGAAATGTCAAACAAGGTAAGGACTTTGATCTTTTTTCCCCACAAATATCCGCGTTTCGGTCACCATAATACCTAAAATTATATTGTTTATTTAAAATTATATTGTTAATATTTAAAATTATAAATTTATAACGTTTATTCAAATCTCGTAATTCACTTAAGTAAGTTTACTAGGGTTTGTAGGTGCCTTACTGTCACCTCCAGAAAAATGTTGGGCAAAAGTGACTTTATTTTCCAAATTAGGTATAGTTTTGTTCAAAACATTAATTGCAAAAAGGCAAAAAAAAATCAATCAATAAATCATTCATCTAAAGGATCGTCGCAATATGAAACGGCATCATCTCCTACATTCCCCAACCTGTGACTGTGACAGTGATTCAGAAAATGTTAACACCGGGGTTGACGAGAAACTGACACAAGTGTTTTAAATCCTTTGATTTTGCTGGTTTTGATGGGTATGGGGCCGTTTTGAAGGTTTCCAATGTTACGGTACTGAAGTCTTCTTCTTCGAGATAGAAGGGTTTGTGAAAACGGTCTGGTATCTTCAGAAGTAGGAGCTTTTGTGCTTGATGAATCTTTGGTGTCATGCCGTACAACTCATGCAAAGGCGAGGGAAAGGGTCTTTAAATCGGACACTGATCCTTCTTCCCTGCGGCCGCACTGAATCTGATCCTTTTTCCCCGGAGCCCCGTATTTGTTTTAGCTTTAAAAAGAATGAATGCGACCTTTCTTCCACAAAGTGAAACATCCCTTCGGTTCTACTCCTCCCAAGCTACACGATGGCATGCCTATCTCAATTCGGCCGAAAAATGGAGTTTGATCCTTTTTCCCCGTGACCCTTCAAATGGGAAGCTACTTTAGTTTGTCTTCGAAAGTGCTGACATCTATCAAGAACGAATTGTATTAAAATCGGGTAAGTGCCCCTGATAACCAATTAAGCCTTAACTAATTTGAAATAGTATTGAATTTTTAGAGACCACAGGGAGCTCTGTACTTCAGGGTTGGACTTAAGATAAATCAGAATCGCGAGTGTGAATCACCAAAGAGGTCAGTTTTGCTTCCTTAGCAATAGAGGTGTGTCGGTGCAGCTGTACCGGGACTGAATAAGATATCATTGGAATGGCTCTGGACCAGGAAGGGGTCTTTCGGACTGGTAAGCATGGAACTTGTCTCCAGTTTAGTTCCATGTACCGGGAAGCGCCCTTTCCGATTCCACGTACCAATAAGATATCATTGGAATGGCTCTAGACCAGGAAGGGATCTTTCGGACCAGTAAGCATGGAACTTGTCTCCATTTCAGTTCCATGTACAGGGAAGTGGCCTTGCCGGTTCCACGGACCAATAAGATATCATGGAATGGTTCTGGACTGAGAAGGGATTTGGACTGGTGAGCATGGATATTGTCTCCAGTTCAGTTCGATGTAGCTGCAAGTGCCCTTACCGTTTCCATGGACTAAGAATATAATAGTATCATGGAAGGGCTGTGGACCTGGAAGGGATCTTCTGGAGGGATAATTCTTACCTATATTATGTTCTTAAACTGAAACGAAAAATTATTTTTCTTTTATTTGTTTGGTCGCTATGAAAGCCAATTGTCTCTTTTGTAACACTTGTTCGAATTCCTTCCTTCTGCATTGCAATTTGAGATCATAAGCATGGAATAAGGAAGATAGGGATTTGACCCCGCCATCTTCTTCCATGTCATGTGAGTGGGATTTGACCTCCCTCGTTAGGCAGTACCGGTAATGGAACTGTACCAGTTAATTTGGAACGGTTACATCTTTGTAACTGTAACCGTTGGAACCGTTCCAGGGAAATACCTGAACCGACAAACCCCTACTTAGCAACCAGTAATCAAATCTCCTTATGGAGGAACCCCAACTCCCTGTTTCTTTGAAACGACTGTGAAGCGTTTTTCCTTCCAAATAAACTTGATTGGGATGGTGTAAACTATGTAGTAGGTACCTATGGTTGGTAGGTAAAAAAGTCTGCCAAGTGGGTGTGGCACATAGCTTCCTTTTATGCACAAACCGATCACAACTAGACCCCAAATGGAGCCCACATACCAAATTTCATCGCGTACGGCTTACAGCGCATTTGATTTTTGGAGTCTAAGTACCTTGAAACGTAAACCGACAAATTTTGAAGGGAGTTAAAAAAAAATTTTTTGGTCGATTCCAAAGGTTCATTGTTGAAAATAATAAACCAAAAGCGCATTTTCCAGCTCTTTTTTTTCCGGCAGGCAGGTGTGAAAATCTTTAAGATCCATAGGTGGAGTTGGATCTCGTAAGATACCTGGAAGGGTCCGCGTCCTCCAGGTTATGTGGGATTCAAACCCACTAGAAAAACACCTCCTTCTTCCCCCATGTTTGAGCTCAGCCCGGAACCGTTTAGCACATTACTTCGGGCTGAGTCCTGGGGCGTTTAATCAGTTCTGGGTGAGGGGGTGGACCAGATGCTCCCTCCTCTCTCTTTCTCGTTCTAGGAGCATCTTCCTTGTCAGAGCCCACATACCAAATTTCATCACGTACGGCTTACGGCGCATTTGATTTTTGGATTCTACGTACCTTGAAACGTAAACCGACAAATTTTGAGGGGAGTTTAAAAAATTTTCTTGGTCGATTCCAAAGGTTTATTGTTGAAAATAATAAACCAAAAGCGCATTTTCCAGCTCTTATCAATAAGGTAAGGGGCGAAAAATTGGCTACGTGGGTTAGTAAATGTTGGATAATTAACAGCTTTTCGATGAGTGTGAATGATTTCAGTGGGTTGAATATTACAAAAGTTATTTATCCCTATCAAAATATCTAAAACGCATTAGATATTTTTGTAAAACTATTTAGTGACCTTTTTGGCCGGTAAGCTCACGGCTAAAACATGTTCAATATTAGAATGACCAATTGTGCAAACATTTGCATCGTTTTTGGTTACCATGAAATGTTCTCTACTTCCTCAGGGACATCCCCTGTAATGCATGCATTATCAAACAGTAAAGTGAATTATTTCTTCGTATATGAATCTTTTGCTGCAAGGAAATTGTATTTAGTTTCGTTTGAAAAGTTTTGAAAATTTCGATCAGTTGTTATTTTGTGTTATAATTTCAATGTTGAAGTCTGCAGTTGACTTGAAGTTGTTTTGTGAGTCTTTGTCGAAGTCTCCCTAGTTTGCTTTGCCGAATGCACCTGGCACGTGCCTCGCTAGAATGCGGTACCAAGTTCTCCTTCTAACTCGTAACGAAGCCGCAAAAGGGAAGCATTTGTCCACCTGCGTTCACCTGCGTAAGGTCGAATCTCGTACAGATTTCCGGACACTCAATGACTTAGGTGAAGGGAGGAGGGGGGGGGGGGGGGGGGTTGTTGAGGTCAAACTTGTACTCGTCGTCAGGGCTTAGAAACTACAAGACGACTCAGGAATTAATTCAAAACGATGTATCGAAACATGTACCTATAAGCAGGCCCGTAGCCAGAATTGGTTTCAAGGGGGTTATATTTCCACGGAGGAAACCATGATCATTATTAATCAACTGTAATTCTCTAAACTGTATTTTATTACTATCAATAAGTTCATTGGCGCTCATAATTTTCCAATAAGTCGCCACCATAACTTTCAAAATTGTCGCCATATTGTTTTCATCACATCTTCGTTATTATCCTCCAGTTAGCAAAATGAATGGTCGAGGCTTTAGGAGCGTTATGAGGTTTTTTTCTTCTATCTTTTGATTTATTATTTTCAATAATGAACCATTAGAATCGAGCAAGAAACTTTTTACCCCCCCCCCCTCCCGCCCTGCTGCAAATTATTACTCAAAGGTTTATTATTTTTCTGAATAGATCACTCGTCTACAAAGATCACAGCTTTGCCATTGTCACTTTTTATTTATTTTTTACTTACCAACCATAGGTACCTACTACATACCTTTTTTTAGTACGATACCTACATTTATTTTTTCAGTATACATATCTTTTTTAACTGGGCAAAAACGTGACGAAATCGTGGAACGAAAGCAGCGCGGGATTTTGTAACCTACGACATACTTCACAATAAAAAATTTTAAAAAAATCTCATCAATAAGAAATAAACTCTTGAAAATTTCAACCCTTAGAAGAGACTGACATCAACCAAAAGCTTCGGGGCACAACTAGACCCCAAATGGAGCCCACAAAAAACCACCAAAAGCCACCAATTTTCATCAAAATCGGTCAATGATAGCTAAGAAAAGTGCCGCGTACGGTGGACGGACGGAAAGTTTTAGCATGGAACATCATGGAGCCATCACATAACTGGGCAAAAACGTGACAAAACCGTGGAAACAACCGACCCGTTTCTAGAAAAATGTATCGCCGTTAGTTTTGATCCCCCCAAAATCGTTCGCCACTCGTTGAAAAGCCATCAATTTATGCGTAAATTATATGCTGCCAAAACAGCAGTAAATATGGACAAAGCTGGGATATACCTCTGATAAAAAAAAATTGTAAACAACATACGCGGTAAAAACCAACATCGATTAAGTGGATTTTATTGATGTTGTTAGTTGGCTTGGTTTTTACGAATGTAATCAAAGGATCTTGAACGCGGGCTTTTAGTTGTGATGTGTTCTTCGACGCTTCTTCGAGGTGAATGAAATGACGAGCAATTTGAAAAGGAGGCCCATAAAGAGCTAAATGAAAACAGCAGACAACAAATTCCTAGTAAAAGGAAACAGCAAACAAACTAAACACGGCTAAAGCATGTTCCATGTTTTTTAAATTTTAGCCGAAGCCTCTAAGTAGTAACCAGAGGCCCTAAGGGCCGAGGTTTTATCAGATTTTTGGATTCTATGAACGTTCAAATTTTTGAGGGGGGTTTAAAATTTTATTCTTGATCGATTCCAAAGGTCCATTATTGAAAATAATAAACCAAAAACGTCACTCATCCATTGTAAACTCAGAGGACGACGGAACTTAGACGTTTTTCTGTTGACAAATTTCATATATTTTTCTTCCGCGATTGAAATTATATTCTTGATTAATTAAGTTGCTCACAAGAACCGTTATTATTGATCAAATAATTTATTTAAAAAATGTATTGTTAAAATCCGTCGCTAACTTCACTCCAGGTCATTTACCGACCAGTTTCTTCCCATAAGCGTTGGATTTGTTTCTCCAGGTCCAACAGAATGGAGTCCAATCCGAGGAGTCCCTATTTACAGGTCAGTTTTCTTCAATCACTCCAGTTATTGCTGAAGGATTCAAACGTTTCCTACTCAACCATGACCTGTGAGTCAATGGTACCGAATAAGGTTGACAATCTTACGTTCCTCACTGGAGTTTGGCAGTCAGTTTCCCGTTCTTCATTGCAGACTCACGTCAGATAGTATTAGTTACCTGACTCTAAATAGAAATTTAATTAAATAGTAACATCGAATTATTTTTGTTTGGCACAGATGTTGCCAATCGAAATAAGTTATCTCCTGGTCTGTAACACAGTTCAGATAAAGACAGAGCGTGACGCTCCTTATCGCCACCATCCGTTTCACATCCGCTGGAATACTGAAATTACTGAACCCACATTCTGTTGACGATTTCGATGTTGCGTTCAGTGAGAGTAGCTTACGGGAATAGTCTCCTACTATATGATGATCGTAGTCGAGGCTGATGGTTTACTACTCAATCAAACCACTACACCAATTTCGATGGCCTTTTATCAATACGATGACACAAGTTCCTAGTGAGGTCATATCCTACAGTTGGTGTCCAAGAGCTTTTTTTTTTTGTTGTAAAATCGGTCTTGCTCAAGTGAAGTTTATTGAGAAAACATTAGCGCAGCAGAAAAAAAAGTCTGCCAAGTGGGAGTGACACATAGCTTCCTCGTATCCTAACCCGATTGCATAGATGATCCGATGCATAGTAGTTAATCTCAAAACATCAATCTCTAAGTACCTTCCACTACCCTCATAGGGGACCATCTACACGCCAATCTGAACAATCCTAGAAAATGTCATCAAATTCGAATGAATAATTAAGTGTTATGGCTGTTACAAGGATTTTACGTTTGCGCATAAGCAGAGACGACTACCTATTTTAAGGCCTACTTAAATAGTATAGGTTTAGGTACCTTCTACCTACCTACTAGGACATTTTTGAAAATTTCAACCCTTAATTTCCATTTGGATTCCAAAATGAAGTGTTAAAATTTTCACAAATGCCCTAGTAGGTAGGTAGTAGGTACCTCCGGCAAGCGGTGTCGGAGCTAAAAGGAGTTAGCTAAAACCCAACAAAATCAAGGTGATGGCTGCAACCTTGTCGTGGCGCGGGGAGTGGTGCGGGAAAAGTGCCACGGAGTTGGGCATCTCGGTAGGCGTACTCCGTGGTATCACCGCCCGTGTCCTGCTCGGCTCAAATTTGAACTGGTGGTCGTTTCATCCCTTCATCCCTCTCTCCCACCCCCACCTTCCTCATCTTCCCTCATCCCTAGAGCCGGCGTCGGGCGAGTCCAGGACGTCCTCCCCATTAGATTTGATTTATTTATTTATTTTGATTTATGGCGTGCCCCCGGCGTCTTTCAAGGAAGTTTCTCAAAAAAAAATAAAATAAAATAAAATAAATAAATTAATTAATTAAAAGAAACGCTGCAAATTATTACACAATGGTTTATTATTTTTCTATAGATCACTCGTCTGCAAAGCCATCAACCATCCAACTTGAAGAAAAACATCGATAGTATTTCGGTCAGCTATAATTTGAACGGATATTAAGCCTCTTTAGCGATTCACACTCGTGTTTCTGATTTATCGTACGTCCAAATCTTAAATTCTCGTAGAGAGCGAACGGTTTGTCCTACAGAGCTCCGGGTGGTCTCAAAAATTTTGAAAAATTCTATAGAATCTTATATTGAAGGGAAAACAATACCTTTATATCAAAATTGTTTGAGTTAGAGCGTTTTCAAAATTTCAAAATTGATTTTGGAACCCTTAGCAGTGACCTACATCAACCAAAATCTTCGGGACACAACTAGACCCTAAATGGAGCCTACATACCAAATTTCATCAAAATTGGTCAATGCTAAGTGGCAAAAGTGCCGCGTACGGCCAAATTTTTATTCGATTTTTGGATTCTACGTACCTTGAAACGTAAACCATCAAATTTTGAGGGGGTGTTAAATTTTTTTTTCTTGGTCGATTCCAAAGGGGCATTATTGAAAATAATAAACCAAAACTATATAAATAGTGACAGTGGCAAAGCTGTGATCTTTGCAGAAGAGTGATCAATATAGGAAAATAATAAACCTTTGTCAAATAATTTGCAGCGTTTTTAACTCAGGACCAGAACGCGGCATTTCACAAGAGCACAAGAGCTAACTTCACGCAAAATATTCGGAATACGAGTAGAAAGACGGAAAACAGAACAGATCTACGGAGAACAGAACAACAAAACACTGAATCTGTTTTGACGTCGATATAAAATTCCGGGAGAAATCTAGAAAACGTTCTTTTCTTATCAACCATGCGACACCACAAAGTAGAAATGATAGAAACGCAAAGACAAAGACATTTGACTTATGGCAGCGTAAGAAATTGTATCCTCACACAAAAACTCGTTTTTCTCAAAACGTCGTTTTTCGACATGTAGGTACACTTTTCTGGGCGTATTCTGCCGTGCTAAGCCAGAAAGTCGTATCTTGACTTCACTCAACTTTCGGGAAAACAACCTAATAGGTTTCGTGGCGAAATAACTCTAATGCTGGAATTATTTTGTCATCCTTCTTGGCTCAAAGTCACTCGTATTTATCTGTGTTCAGAGTGTCAGAAAAATAGCTGAATCAATAAATAAACGTTTATTCCAATAATACCTACCTACCTACCTCAATGAGTCATTATACATTATTTAATTTCTCCTCGTAATTAACTAAAACATTGTTTCAATGTGATTTAAAAACATTAATATCCTCAGGGAAGGTTACCTATTAAAGTCACCACTAAATGCTGAGTTTTCAGAGGGAAAATGTAGTATCATGCCGATTCAGAATGCAAGAAGTCGTATCGTCGAAATACTAAGGCCGATTCCCTTATCAGTGTCAAGATGCGAGTTTTCTTCTTCTGAATCGCTCTGATACGACTAGTTTCTTAGCAGAATCAAGTTAACACGCCTCAACACGAACATCGGGAGGCTTGTTTGAGGTATTTCAAGTAGAGATACGACTCTAAAACTCCGAAAATCGACCCCTATAACCCCCGGGTGTCAATAACTCAATTTGGTCAAATTTTCACGTTACGACTTTCTGGCTTAGCAAGGCAGTACCGTTTGCTCCCGGCTGGCCGAAGTGCCGGTGATAGTTTTTGTTGGTTGACTCTACTTCGCTCCTGGGCTGTTCAGAATCGTGGCCTAGACCCAGAGACGTTGACCGTTTGCTCCCAAACGTTAGCACGAAAATGAAATCAGATCACTTCTTTATACTGCATAAAAAAAAAACATAAATAAAAATAATAAAATATCCCAATGTGTTGCAGACTCGTATGCAAGCGTTTGGGTTGTTTTTACGCGACACGACGGATTTAGACATTTTCATTTGGTTATTTCAACTCATTTTACTTCTCATTATTAAACTAACCTAGGACTCTCTGAATTTCATCGTAAATGTTCAATGTTACATACTGAGCTGTTTGGTGCACATTTAAGAGGTCTTAGAAGAACAAGAATTATGATTAATTTAGGAATAGAAATATAATCACGCAGAAAATTTCCTCTCAAATCGAACATTTCAACGCTTTTTGAAGAATTTCTAATGTTTTGTGTCAGTCTGTGTAACTTGCCCATTTCTTCTCTGGCCAAACCATTCAAATTCACGTTCTAATTTTGATGAAATTTTTGTAATTTGTGATTATTATTAATTTGACGAGGTGCCTCTTCGGTACCGATTTGGCGGACTACGTGAGCAACCCTCTCGTGGGGTCCTCCGCGTAACGCTGATAGCTCTCAATTTTTTTTTGGCCGGGGGCAGGTGGTACAACCCCCACTTTTCTCCGAAAATGAAAGAGCTACTGAAGTTCCTTTTTTTCTCATTGTTTGAGACATCAAGGTCCATCCGTGGAACCAATAATAAATTACAATGAGTACCTAAGTTATACATTCCCGAATTCAGGAGAGCCCTGATTGTATGTTCCGAAAGGGGGTGTGGGGCAACTGTGCAACGTACGGATATCCGGTTTGTTTTGATTGATTAATTTGGTTCCAGCGAGAGATAAAGATAAACTGTTCAAAATATTAACAAAATAATGAAGATCGGTCATTAGGAGCTGAGAAAAATGTAACGAAAGTACCCTAAATTAGGTACTACCAAGTATTGACTCCCCTCAAAGCTGTTATCAGGTACTGATACTGGTACTATTGTACATAACTATCGAAATTTACATTCAACTGTTACGAATCAACCTAAGAAAAACAAGTCATAAATTTCTTGGCCTACGTTTGGGTAATTGGAGTATGTTCTCTGTTATATGATGTTTGCTAATCACCTCATGATGTAGGTAATAGTAATTATTGATGAATTGGGTAGATTATTTACGTTTGATGGAAAGTTTTGGTTAAAAAAAATAATACCTATTATGTTTTTACTGATGACGAGTTACGACCCTGTTGAAGAAAGAAGAAAACTTCAATCAACCAGACTTCTTTGGAACTAGACATAATTCGGGTTTCGTGGGCGAACGGGCCTGTTTGTATCTATCTAGTTCGTTGTCGACGAAACCTGAACAATGTCAGACGAACGCTACAAGAACTGCTCGCGAGCTTCCCGCAAGCGATACCTGCAGCATCACCATCAGCCTTTCAACCACCAGCAATTGCTGGTCTGTGAGTCAACTATTAGGTATAATCTTCGATCGTGTTGTTCTTTGATGTGTTCTTTCCCTGATTGCATTGAAGTCCAGCATGCATATTTAAATGGCTTCTTTTTCTTCTTCCCGCATTCATCCTCAATATCTTCTCCATACCTGATATCCGTTCATGTTCCTCATCCCCTTTGTCCATTTATCTAATACTGGTTCAAAGTGGGACAGTGGTAGGCAATAAATTGCATCTGAAACAGTATTGTTCTAGGGGATCTGAAGAATCTCATTAATTGATGAGAATAATTAAATCTGCGCTGAATTCTACCCCTAACGAACTATACGTTTCGTTTGAATACCCATTCCTTGGCGGAGACCAACCTAGGACTAGGGATAATAAATAATAGATGCAAATTGATTTAGGAAAGATAAATGCTATATTGTCCTATAATCAATGAAGCTTGTATCTATGGATGGGGCGGAAGAAGTATCAATAGAGTTTACCTACCAGAACTTCGGATATGAACCACGAGGGTAAGGGAAATGATCTTGCATGAAAGTATGTACTTACTAGGGACGGCACGATACCACCGATAAATCGGAGTATCGATACATTTTTGGTATCGATACCGATATTTGTATCGATACTTTTGACACAAAACTCAAACCGATATATTGGTATCGATACTTTTGCCTAAAATATCGGAGGTATCGATACTTTCTTGACGATATTATCAAAAATTTTGCCAAAGTAATTTGGTGAAAAAATACCAAATAAGTAACTAGAAAATAATACCATATATTGTCTGCCATAGAATAACACTCAAAATAGGCTCAGAATAGTATCAATTGAAACGATATATCGCCACGATAGCCTCAAAATAGTATCAATATCCAATGTGAGTTTGGAAGGAATTTAAACCCGTTTTCCCGAACTTACAAGAAGAGGGAGGCATGCAAAATTTGAAACATGATGGCGACATCAGTTACGAGCGAACGGCTTTTTTAGAATAATAAACGGTATTATTTGTATTTTATCTGATTTATTACTCGATCCTTTCGATTTCTAGTGGAAGGAAAACATCATTTCATTGAACAGAGATTTCTTGCAAATAAGAATTGGAATTGAAATAAAATGGAATGATTAATCATTTTTAGTAATTTTAAATCATTGACTTTTATTACATTTTAAATTGCCATTGACTTTTATTACATTTTAAATAATTGTTTTAAAAAGAATATAATGCCTTTTCTCAATTAATAGGGTTTTTATTTGGATTGAAAAATCATCGGTGGGTTAATTTGAAATATCGGTGGTATCGATACTTTGAGCCGATATTATCGAAGTATTGATATTTTGTAATATCGGTATCGAAAAAATGTCGGGTATCGATACTTTCTGAGAAATATCGTATCTATAGGAATATAGATACTTTGGAGTATCTAGTACTAGTATATAGAACTTACACGATCGATGTCTGCAAATAGACTGAGGAAGTCTCTAGAATCACGAATCAGGTGAGAGAGTAACTGTTGCTCCGTCACATATCGTACATAATAATTACTTACTAATAATTGCATGGAATTATGACGTGTACAGTGAGAGAAAAGACGGAGCAACATCTCAGAGCAGTAAGAAGTAGGTCCCGATATATAAAGCGCGTCTTCTTGGAAATTCAACCTGCTTCGGAATTCTGCTTCTTTCTTCTTTCTGCTTCTTTCCATTCTCTTTCTAATTTCAATACATACCTACCTATTTCAATCAAAACAACCAACATCCGCTTCTGATAATCAATATTTGCGTTGCATAAGCTTAGATTAGTAAGTATACATAAGGGATAGAGACGTTTTTGTAAACAATTTGATTGATTCAAAAAATAAAAATAAGTAAGTAAATTGACTTTTAGTCTTAAATACAGAATTAAATTCTGTTACAAATTTTGTAATTTACAGTCCATTTCGTTGATATGATTCTATAAGCTGAAATAATTGTACATAAATATAGGCATCTTCCTTCTTATCGCTCATTTGTCACCTCCCATGGCTTTAAGTAGTAGGAGAGCAAAACTCCGAGCGTCAACCCCCATATGTCACTCGACAAATTATCTGAGTATAACTAGAAGATACTGTACAATTTACGAAAATAACGGCCAAAATAGGATGTTATTTTTATACAACTTGACACTCAAGAAAACACCTAACAGGTAACAACGGGATTTTTGAAACTGTCAACAACATTAATGTCAACATGTGACTAACCCCGTCCTCTTCACATCAGCAAGGATCATCCGATTCACGTGAATGAACTTCTTTGTTCTTCCAAGGTGCACATCGTTCTTCCTCCGACCAATGGTCCATGGCCCTGTCCATTGGGGCTGTAATTTTGGGCAAAGTCCTACAGTTCTCTTGGGTTCATGAAGCCATACCCAGTCACCACACTGGAAACTCACAGGTTTTGCGTGCCGGTCAAATCTTTCTTTTGACATTTTATGTCTTTACTATGGCACATAAATGAAAAATCGTCACGCGGGGATCGTCACGCGGGGAGCGTTATGAGGGGAGCGTTACAAGGGGAGCGTTACGCGGAAATTTCTGATGATTTTCACGTACAACCAATCGTTCCTAGGGAAAACTAACTTCCTCATTTTCCACCCCACAAAAATCGTTCACCACTCATTGGAAAGCTCTCAATTTATTAAACATAAGACATAAAATGTCTCTCGTGGTTGCGTACTTGTACGAAACCACCGTTTGTGTTTTCTTTTTTTCAATTAGATTCACTGTACAGCACTTTTGGTAACGACCTACAGAATATTACAGAAGAAATTAACAATGCAATAGTTATACCATTTTTTGAGTCAAGCTGTTGCGAGCGAAAATTAAGTCGATACAAGATCCTCCTCGAGTAGTAGAAACACTTGATTTGTTTTCAGTTTTAGTCCGATTGTTTGCTCCATGAAAGTAATCAATCTCTGATTTTCGTTTTTCTTTAGTTCTACGTTGATATACTTGATATTTCACTCTTCATTTGTAATTTCACGTTTGACCGAGCAAATTCCCTAATGTCCATCAACGCCTTGCGTAACTGTAAAGCGTAAGTAGTGGAAAACTGTGGTTCCGTTATAGCTGGCCGTATTAATTCTTCGGGTAACTGAAGCTCTCGACCATACACCATAAGTGATGGAGAAAACCCTGTGGTGATATGAGGAGAGTTCCGATATGCCAACAGGAATGATGGCAGCAATCTATCCCAATCATCTTGTTTGACACTTATGAACGCGGTCAAGTATTTTGTTATGGTTCGATTCAAACGTTCGACTAGCCCTCCAGACTGTGGAAGGAGGGGTGTACATCGAGTGTGACGTGCTCCAAGGACCTTCGCCATTTCGTTCATCAATTTGGATTCAAAATTTCTTCCTTGGTCAGCATGAATTTCATTTGGGACCCCATATCTGCAGAATACTTGCTCAATGAGAATTGTTGGGATTGTTTCGGCCTCTTAGTTTGGAACTGCGATGGCTTCTGGCCATCTAGTAAAATAGTCCGAGATTACCTACTAATACAAAACGATTACCCCTTTGAGTTTTAGGGAATGGTCCAAGTATTTCCATACCGAGTCTTTCAGAGGGTCCCCCTACCATAAACTGCTGAAGAGGTGCCTGGTTTGTCTTGTAAGGACCTTTGATTCGTTGACACTCTGGACAGGTTTTGCACCAAGCTTTTACAATACGAACACCGATCGCATTTTTGTCATCTAAAATTTGAACAGGGATTACTTAGGCCTCTTTCGCTATTCACACTATTCACGGTGTTTCTGGTATATCGTAAGTCCAACCCTTAAGTTCTCATGGGGAGCGAATGGTTGGTCTTAAATTGGTCCTAAAGAGCACTGGTTGGTATCATTCGATTCAAAAAATGCAATACTATTTTGAAATTATGAAAAAACAATACCTCCAAATGAAACTTTTTTGAGCTAGGGCGTTTTCAAAATTTCTGCCCTTATTTTTCAACCCTTACAATTTACTGACATCAACCAAAAGCTTCGGGGCACAACAAGACCCCAAATTTAGCCTATGTACCAAATTTCATCACAATCCGTCTATGGTAACTAAAGAAAGCGCCGCGTACAGCGGACGGCAAAATTTTCGGATTCCACGTATCTTAAAACGTAAACCAACAAATTTTGAGGTATCGAACCAAAAATTTATTTTCTTGATCGATTCCAAAGGTTTATTATTGAAAATACTAAACCAAAAATGATGTTATGACATAAAAGTTTTGAGAATTTGTTTATCGATTTCCTTGGATATTTTTGTCATGACTCTATTTTCAGACTTCCATTGGCCCACAAAAAATTCTGCTGACTATTAAATTTAAAAGTACAATTTAATTTAGTTACTCCGGTGACACTTTGGGACAGCTGTGGAGTGAGATGTTTTCGGCGACAATAGTGATACCATGCTCCAATTACGGTTAACATTACGCATTTTCCTCTCAACAACAACCATTGGCTTCAGGGTGCCGTTGTGATCTACTAAATATTTCTTTCAGACGAAAACATTTTTCGTTTCTTGAGAGGTGCTTCCATTATCTTACACAATTTCCTTCACTTTGTCAAGGTAGTGAAGCTCTGATCACTGCAGATAAACTATATTTCATCGCTCTGGTTTGGGTAAACCTGGTAGCTTCATTCTCAACCAGAAGAAAGGATTGCGCATATATACCGTAAACCAGGGTGAATAGGGACTGATTTGAAGGTTTTTTTAGGTGTATCTGCTCTCTAAATTTACGTATGAACGATTTTAACATATCATGTTATTCTTTGAAATATCAGCTATCGATTCCATTACTAAAACCAACAGATTAACTTAATTTTAGTATTTTTGAAAATTCAGTTTGAGTGTCCCTATTCGCCCTCATATGAGGGGTCAATAGGGACACAATGAAAACAAGATAGAAACTGAAGACTGTCCTATTGTTCCGTGCTTTGAGGTCAGTAGGGACACTGGGAAAGGAAAAAAATGAATACCCTCTATCAGGGTACTGGGAAGTGAAGAAAGACGACCAAAAAGTGTGATTTAATAAATGTGAATGAAAACTGGTGCAAAAATGAAAAAAAAAACAGCGTTTTAGTTACAAATCAAACTTATCATTTTCTTGTAAAGGAACAAAAATAGAAAAAGACTGATTTGGGGTAAATTAGTCTTAATCCTATTCTTCTATATTGGCAATATTTCGGCGCCATGATGGCCGCCCTCTCCAGGTTCAAATTGTCCGAGGAGTATGGAAGTCACGTCAAGGTTCTTATCTAAACTCCACCATGGATAATGCTCATCCAAAAAACTTTATTTCGTTCATCCCAGACTGTTCTGATCACCATGACTCCTACCACTAAGTCACTACCATGTGAAAATATGTGCCTGAAGAAGGCGGCCATTATGGCGCCGAAATATTGCCAATAAAGTAGGAGAGGATTAAGACTGGTGTGGTCATTTACCCCAGATCATTGTACACAGACCAAGTCACAAAAATCAACATAGAAAAAGACTAAATTATTGAAAAGAACGCCCAATAATAAAGTGTTATCTACATTTGAAGGTAGAATCAAATAAACAAATGACTAAGAAGAGCGTTAAAGGAAATTCAAAGGCACAATATTTTTCTCATCACATTGTTAGGTAACGCATTATTAAGACTTTTAATAAGAAAATGGTTCATAGCGATCACCAATCCGTGCTATCAACTCCTCAAAAGAATAGGATTCCTCTGCGAAAGTTCTTGAGAGTATTTCTTGTGCTGGACTTCGCGCCTGTGGGCTTGCACACCCGCATCATTTTGGGACCTGGAAGATGAGAAAGAGGACGGGTTATGGAGAACTGTGTGAAGAATGCGCAACGAATGCATGACTTTAGGATAAAGTTATGCTTCCTCTATCTGACACAATTTCCTTCACATTGCCAAGGCAGTGAAGCTCTGATCGCTGCAGATAAACTATATTTCGTTGCTCTGGTTTGGGTAAACCTGGTGGCTTCATCCTTAAGTAGAAGAAAGGAATGCGTATACAGGCTGTAACACCTAAGTTCCTTTTTCTCTATAGATCACCCTTCTGTATAATATACAGATATATATTATATCATATATTATATCACTGGTTTTCCATCAGTAGCACCCACCAACATCTGTATTCTCCCTTGACCCTCTATCTCAAATTTCAGCTTCCTGCGTTCAATAGGACTGAAAATGGCTTCGGAGCTCACTCAGCTGATCAGTGAACTCCCAGGCGTCTCCAGCATTCGAGCTCCGAAGCCATTTTCAATCCTATTGAACGCAGGAAGCTGAAATTTGAGAGGGAAGGTCAAGGGAGAATACAGATGGTGGTAGGTGCTATTGATGGAGAACCAGTGATCTATACAGAAGGGTGATCTATACAGAAAATAATAAACCTTTGGGCAATAATTTGCAGCGTTTTTGACAGGTGTTTGGTATTCAAGGTGTTGTTCTTGGCAGTATTCTTCAATTCTGGCTACGTGAATAAAGAACATATTAATTTGCTATTGGTAGGAATTTATTAAATAATATCAAACTACTTTCACACACTGTTGAGAGTTTCTACGAGTATCTTCACGTTGTTGAGATGTCTCATCTTGATTCGCTCCCTGAACATTACTTCCTACTACATAAAATGCGTCCGTTTTTAGAATGGTTTTCAATCAAGGAAGTGCTATTGTAAAAGTTCGACGAACGAGGCTCTTATTCATAACTACGTTATACTTTCCTGAAAATTAAATTAAAAAAATGTGAATACCTCATTAGTGTATTCGGAAACTGCACTACTCTGAGGACTTCTCGTATTACACTCATTGATTTCTCATTGTTTCTTGTATTGATACCACTTTTTATGACCATCCAAACAATAAAATTAGACCCAAGACGTCTGTTTTTGAAACGCTATATTAACCCTTTTTTTATTTGACATTTTTATTCCATAACCGGAGTGGACCCACTTTAATTTGGAGCCTACTCCATTTACTGTTCAATGAACGAAAACCGGAGAACGTAAGGGAGTTCTGGAGCTTTTTTCTTTATGATGTGATGAGAGTGTTCACCTCGTCAGTTGACCGTTGTATTACGTCACTATGTATTGGAAGTCTGAAGTTCAGTACCGTGAGTATGAAACCTACGCAAAGCTCTTATAACTCTTGAAAACACCTTCTAATTCCTCTCCTCGTAGCAAAGGTAAAGTTGGAAAAATATTCCACGATTTCCTCTCCCATTTTTTGTTTCAGAAATTTTAAAAAGAATTTAGGTTCTAATGGGCAACTGCAACCTTCAAAGTTATGTCCCTAATCTGGTGAGATTTTCAGAAATACAGGTATTTAGCTCAATGACCTCTACGAATTTCATAGTTTTACGTCGGTAAAGAGGATCCATTTGCAAATGCGATATTAGTTCCATCAAAGATACTGAGTTGTTAGGGGCTGCCTCCAACGTGATGGCTTGTAATAGTGTGGCTCACAAAGAATAAGACGGTCTTGAAGAATCTGTTGGTCCAAAAATAATTTACTTCAGAGGATTAAACAAGAACTAATAATGGAATGGAACGTAGATATTTCTTAAACGTGTTATTTACATAAATGCCATTTCGAACGGTAAACCTATATGACAAAAAACAAACCTGTACTTTATTTTTGGTTCCAATATGTCAATATTGAGTACAAGTATGCACCGTAGACATAACTACTGGCTGCTGGTAGCTCTGTTACTATAATCATTCAATGCTATTTTTGCTTCCAAGACTACCAAGGGAAGCGTTGATTTCAATTTTCCTTCTAACAAACAAGAACTTATATACTTTGCCTGGCAGCTTGCTAGATGTTATCTACTAGCAAGTCAAAGAAGTCATCTAGCAGATTGTTGTCAATAACATGTTCTGCAAGTGTTTAAGTTGGTCGGGAACGGAGTGGTAGTACACTCTGTATTATTCGCTCACTAATTCTTACAAAAACTGGCGCATGTTCTGAGTGGGAATTATATATCTTGTACCTGTAAATATCCAGAAGAAATACCCCTACTTATGAATAAGTCTATCACATATGGAATTTTATTCGCATCTGTTGGAATGCTGCTGACTAAATTCTGAGATTAAAAAAAAGTTTACATTTCAGTGGACCTTTGGATAGGAGTAGTACGTTCAATTTCAACCAGTAAGCGATAAGTCATAGATTTTCTACTACATAAAAACGTACCACTCAATGTTATTTAGTGAATGTGTTGAGATAATACCGTAACATTTTATTTAAATTATATAGAATTTACAACGAAAAGAAAACCATTATTAAGTACCTCGCAAATTAATGTAAACATTTATTTTCAATCATAAAAAACATATTGCTAAGAAATGCATGCATTCCTGGGGACAAGGGATAAGCGGTAGATCAATTTAAACCAGTTGGTAAGCGATAAAACTGATTCACTCAATGTAGGTAATTTATTTAGTATTTCAAGCAAGACATGGTGGTCTCTCCTCTCTCCCCCCCCCCATATTATCCACCATAACGTTTCTAGCGGCATAGGAGCATCAAATTTGAAGAGCATTTTAAAATCCATGATCTACGATACCCAACGATCGAATTCGAGTTCGAATGAAGCAAAAACTCTTTTTGAGGTAGATTGTAGACAAAATAGCTGGAAATCTAGATTCCCAATTTTATTTATAGCTAAAGTTATTAGTGATGAAATGTCCATAATAAAATTTTTTTTATTTTTTGTATATTTTTTATTGCACTTAGGTGATTGGTTCACCACAAGGGAAGTTGTACCTGTTGCGAGCAAATCACAATTTTTTGTACCTTCTTGAAACATCGTCTGAACATCATAGTTGTCGTAAATCGCCGTCATGTATTACTTAAGTATTCGTGCCTTAATTTATTGCTATTTGATGCCGCTTCAAAGATAAGAAAACAGATTGTGATTGCCAGTTCGAAACGACAAAACGAAATGTAAAAACGCCTTCCGGCTCATTTATCACAGTATTTTTTTTAACGATTCTGTAGGTGGAAACATTTTTTCCTAACCTTATGGAAAACAGGAAATGCCCAGTCTGGAGTGATAAAAAATTAAAAAAACGCGAAGTGAGAACTTTTATGACCCAGTGAAGATAGAACACCGACCGAGTTCCGAGTATGTTGGTACCTTCCTCACTGCTACGGTTCCATTTCTTATCGAATTCAGAACTGAAAAGTTAATTTTCGTGTCTCAATAAATGTAATCTGGAAAATATCTTGTCTAAATGAGTGATTTGTGTTACACATTATTGAGATCTGAAGCTTATAATTGGGAAAGATGAAAATCAACGTTTCTCTCCGTAGTAAGTTACCAATATCTACCTTAATAGATTCTGAAGTTGACTTTGGTGGGCTGCTATAATATTATATTTCATTTGATGTATTCAAGGGTTTTAACAAAATCCGATCTAAGTTACCTATGGCACAGTTTCGAAGATTTTTTCCCCCAAAATTGTCTGCCAAGATTTGAAACCATTATACAGTGTGTTTGGTGTATAAATGACAAAACTTCAGAGATCAATTTTGCAACTAATTTGCGACAAATTTTGTCTAAAATTGCATTGAAGCATAGTTCTCAATTTTCAAGGTTAATAAAAAAATTCTCCAAATTAAAATTTCTACTCGCGTTTAGCGTTTTAGGCCTCCTGAACAATTTTGGTTGAATTTCAAATTCATTCATCCGATTTCGATGAAATGTTCAGGAATTGTGCGGGTTGGCTTAGATGGTCCCCTATAAAAATCATCGTTCGCGGATCAATAGTAGCCTCTGCGCATGCGCAAACGTAAAATCCTAGCTACAACTACAACTTCTACATTTTCCTCCCGAATTCGATGGAATGGTCAGGGATTGTTCGGGTTGACGTGTAGATGGTCACCTTTGAGGGTAGAGCAAGGAACTTGGAGATTGATGTTATGATTGTTGTTGTTGATACAATGCGTCGGATCATCTGTACATTTGAGATATGGATCCGAGGAAGCTATGTGCCACACACACTTGGTAAACTTTTAATATGGAACATGTTTTATCCGTGAGCTTACTGGCCAAAATGGTTACGAAATTGTGTAACGAAAAAGCGACCCTCCTATTATAGGATTGGTTTTATAAAATTGGTTTTAAGTAGAAATCATGGCATTATAATAATGCCATGATTTCTACTTAAAACCAATTCGTTGCTACGGAACTTTATCTTCGTCATTTCTGAAAACGCTCAAGGTCGAAAGCTTTAGATAAGTATAACTTATTAACAATGTTATTTTGAAAAAAATTGACAAATATTCAAAACTAAGAAACATCACTGAGTTTTGTTGATTATGGTGGATGTTTCCCTCACTGCTTCACAAGTAAGGTAGGTCAAGTGGTTTGGTACGCTTCAGTCTTCTGATGATATCACTTTCATCACGGAGTTGGATAGCTTCCTCGTTGATGTGACGTCTTAGCCGCTGTAGGTGTCTCACAGCTTGTCTCTTCATAGCATCGTTTATTGTTCCGATCCGAAGCTCATGATGGAGACATTCGTTTCCAAAGTACCATGGTGCATTGACAACCGTTTTTAGCACATTGTTCTGGAATATTTGGATGATGTCTCGATTTGACTGAGCCGTACAGCCCCAAAGTTGAGCACCATAAGTCCATACAGGTTTAAGGACTTGGTTGTACAATGTGAGCTTGTTCTGGGTTGACAACTTCGACCGTCTTTCCAATAGTCAATGCATTTTTCTGAATTTTAGAAGGAGTTTTTCCTTCTTTTTTTGACACGGGCCTTCCATCTAAGTTTGGCGTCTAAGTCATGCCTAGGTATTTGCCTTCATTAGCATTCGAAATAACTTTTCCCATGAAATGTACCGGAATATAATTGATTCTCTTGTTAGTAAAATCGACATGTACCGACTTAGTTTCATTTATTTTGATTCTTCAAAAAATAGTGTCAAATTGTTAGAATCGAATGAGACCACTCAGAGCTCTTCAGGACCAACCGTTCATTCCTTATGAAAGTTCTATAGTTGGAACGAATAATGAAACAGAAACTCGCGTGTCAATCGCTTTTGGTTTATTATTTTCAATAATGAACCTTTGGAGACGACCAAGAAAATCTTTTCTTTAACCCCCTCAAAATTTGTTGGTTTACGTTTCAAGGTACGTAGAATCCGAAAATCTAATAAAAATTTGGCCGTCCGTCCGCCGTTCGCGGGCACTTTCCCCACTTAGTCCGATTTTGATGAGATTTGCTATGTAGGCTCCATTTGGGGTCTAGTTGTGCCCCGAAGATTTTGGTTGATGTAGGTCACTTCTAAGGGTTGAAAAACAAGGTTTGAAATTTTGAAAAAGCCCTAACTCAAACAATTCTGATACAAAGGTATTGTTTTTCCATCAATTTAAGATAGTATAGAAGTTTTTGAGACCACGCGGAGCCCTGTAGAACAAACCGTTCGTTCCCCACGAGAATTTAAGGGTTGGACATAGGATAAATCAGAAACACGAGTGTGAATCGCAAAAGAGGCCTAATCTCCGTTCAAATTTAGCTGACCGAAATGCGATTGATGTTTTTCTTCATGTTGGTTGGTGGTAACAATGACAAAGCCGTGTTCTCTGCAGACATGTGATCTATGTAGAAAAACAATAAACCATTGTGTAATAATTTGCAGCTTTTTTTTAGTCAGACGCTTAACTGATTTGGTCAAGGGTGCCAAACTTGTACATATAATTACAAGTGACTCATTATTACATTTTCAAATTACATAAAAGATAGATACATTTTTTAAAGCGTTGAATAGTCTCGGATGATGTGTCGAATCCGAGTATTTTACTGATATTCCGGGGGATATCGAAGTTTGGAAGAGGGAATTCAGGGCTTTCTTCGAGTAGATGGTGGATCTTGAGTTCGCAGTTACAGGAAGTGCTCAGGTGATGGTGGTCTTGGTGATGTCGCGTGTGAATCGCAAAATGAGTGTTCACCGACACAAGTGTGCCGAATCACCATTCAAATTTCAGCTGATCAAAGGCGATCTTTGTTCGTTGTTTCGAATAATATAGTTTTATGTCATTCCGTTGTGCTTCCTTGGCGAACAAGAACCAAATTCCGATTTGAAGGCACCCCAACTCTTTGATCAAGATGTTATTCCTGGTAGATGAAACTGATTGTGGTCTTTGCTCAATTTTTAGCCTGAATTTGAATTGTTGTCAATTTTCTGCTGCCTTAACCCTTTAACGTTCCAAATCCTCCGCAGATTGTTGTCGTTAACGCAAAATGCCCTACCCGGTAGTACACCGCAACAATACACCGAATGCACACGTAAATTTTTTTTTACGCGTATCTTCTGAAATTAAAGTTCTAGGGTCTCAGTCATCCGATAGAAATCGGAATTTATAACATCCTATTTCCATAGAAAAGTGGGTTTTACGAGAGGACTATGTGTCCTTCACGGTAGGACACCTTGTATCTGGAAAGACCACCTTGTATCTACTAACATGTCGTGGAGTGCAAGGTGTTCTACACGGCAGGACAATGGTAGGAAATTGCCCCCTTTCTCCCAAATTTCATTCTGTAATATTTTACTGTATTGTATATATAATAGTTCGTCTTCTAGATCTTGAGGTTAGAACAGAAACAGAACTGCGTTTCTCTGTAAATCAAAGGTTCAATTTTTTTAAACTGATAGCCGGCCACTCTCGTATCTCGTTTGTTTGATATCCCGTCGGCTTCCACGATAGCGCGGCAATATTTGAACTGGAGACATCACTCGGTGATTTCTTTACATATATACCTACTGTATATATTACAGTTGGGAGGGGGGGTGCTAATAGGGTAGAGCAAGATACTCAAAGATTTACATTTTGAGATCACCTACTATTCATCGGATCATCCATTCAACCGGGTTGTGGATATGAGGAAACCGTGTGTCACAACTCGAATAATGTGGGAAGTGAAGAACGAAAAACTGCATAGACAAAATAAAGGGGAATAGAGATAATTCGAATAGAGACAATAGAGAGAGCAAGTTAAATGGCTGACTGAGAGAATAGGTACAGATCAGAAGTGCAGTGGGAGGTGTGAAGATCCTAAGAGTCTAAGGGGAATCTAATGAGGATTATTTGCATTTTACTACAACACCTACTTGGCAGACGTTTTTTATTTAGGAGTGGGATTTTTACCCCAAATCCAATCTTTCTCCAAAATTTTTATCCCAAATTGAAAATAAATTTTTGACAACTTTGGTAGAGTAGGTAGCATAATATTTCTTCGAGTTAAAATATACTTCGTTAGTCGGTACTCTTCAGTTAGTACATTTTAGAAACCTTATAAGGATTCCAGAGGACCATTAATTTGATCTTTTCCGAAAAGTACCTCTGGCCACCATAATAAATTATGCTGCGGTCATTCAAGTAATATTTATTTTATTTACAGAAAAGGTCGGTGCTCACCCGGTTCACCTCCTCAAGAAGCAGGTCGCTCTTCTGATAATCGTATTTTGCGGCTGCATGTGGGTTCTCCTACAAATCGACTTCAGTCGCACAGCCACCATATTCAAGTTCGACAAGTATGGGAAAACAGGTAAATTCTTCGTCATTTCTTCTTCAGTGTGTCATTTCAGGTCACTTAGGATGGCGATCATTTTCTAAAGATCCGTTGTCCTAGCAAAGCGTGTTCACTGGCTGTTGGAATTGGTAGTCAGATGAACAACGTTAACGATGAGTGAATACGTTTTGGTTTATTATTTTCAATAATGAACCTTTGGAGTCGAACAAAAAAAAAAGGTCTCAAAATTTGTTGGTTTACGTTTCAAGGTACGTAGAATCCAAAAATCGAATAAAAATGTGGCCGTCCTTCCGCCGTTCGCAGCACTTTCCTTCAGTTTCCATGGACCGATTTGATGAAATTTGATATATGGGCTCCATTTTGGGTCTAGTTGTGCCCCGAAGATTATTGTGCCCGATGTCAGTCACTTCTAAGGGTTGAAAAATAAAGGTAGGAATTCTGAAAACACCCTAGCTCAAAGCATTTCGACATAAAGGTATTGTTTTTCTTTCAATTTAAGGTAGTATTGAATTTTTAGAATCATTTGAGACCACGCGGAGCCCTGTAGGACAAACCGTTGGCTCCCAACGAGAAAATAAGGGTTGGACTTACGATAAATCGGAAACACGAGTGTGAATCTCAAAAGAGGCCTAACTCCGTTCAAATTTTAGCTGACCAAAATGCGATCGATGTTTCCCTTCAAATTGTACTCTGTTCTGAGTCCTTAGCAACCAAAAATCAAATTTCGTCACGAAGGAATTCACAACTCCCAGGTGAGAAGGGTTTATTTCTTCCAAATAAACTTGATTGTGAAGTAGGTATGTGGTAGGTAGGTAGTACCTATGGTTGGATGACCTAACCTTCACTGTAAACTTTATTGAGTATTATTATCAAGCATCATCAGATGACTATTATACAGAATAATACAGATTCTATATTATTAAGTATCATATGGGTCGTATGAATTTCAAGTAAGAAATAAAACTACAGTTTTAAATTCAAAGTCAATGTCATTGTTTTAATTTAATAATTTTTTAATAACATTTTTTTGTATCCTATCTAACCATTTATCATTTAAACCATCGTAAATTTTAAGTTTTTTCCTTGATCGTAAAAGTATCGTAGAATTGTTGGATTTGTAAAGAATTTTCACTTTGTAGCTGAGAAACCGGTTAGTAGTTTGAAGGACGTTGATTGAAAATTACATCTTGTAATTTGAGATTAGAGTTAGCATTGATTATTTCATGAACAAAATTGATTGTTTGATTATTTAATTGGTCCTCGTATTTGATTCGGATACATTTTGTAAAATTTGAAACAACCTTACGGTCACTGTTGATTATAACGATCGTTGTTCATTTTTCCGAGCTGAACTCAGTTTAAAGTCCTCCTTAGCAACCAGTAATCACATTTCCTAATGTTTTCGAGGTTTAAAAAAAAACTAAAAAGTGAAAAAACTGAAAAGTTCGAAACTCGCTCATCCACTCATGTTGCAAGAATGGGACTTTACATGGAAAATTTTCAGATTCATGATCGATAAACGGAATTATTCTAGTTAGAAATATTTATATTTTTTTACAAGCATTAAACTATTTTAAGAACTAGGTAGGTTCTTATAACAATAACTGGAACAATTAGGTACCTATACTGAACAATAATTGTTCAGATACAACCATGTTTTACTTTCTTTCAAAAAAAGTTTACAGTGAAGGTTAGGTGATGATATGCTCGGTACTGATAATGGAAAAGCAGCGTTCTTTGCAGCCGGGTGATCTATAAAAAAAAAAATAAACCGTTGTGTAATAATTTCCAGGTAAAATCGGAGACAGCATCCTCATTCACGATGGGACTGTCAAAAAACTGATCAATACATTTAATATTTACATTGTCATTTGAAAATCTTTGTTAGATCAAGGTAGGTTTGGTTAGGTCATAAATGTCAGCTTGCCATAACTTCAACTTTTTCTCTTAATTCCCGTCTCGTCTTTCAGATTACTCAAGTTCTGGCTTTCTCATCGACACGAAAGGATGTCGAATTCTGGACCTGGACCCCTTTGACCCCTCGCTGGTTCAGTACTTTGGAGATGAGGATCCCATCGACTGCAACCCCAGCCAACTAGGAGGTCTCGTTAAGTCGGATGTGACCAAGTCAGAGCTTTACGTCGATCAGATGGTGGTGCGTAATTACACAAACAGTTTCTTCACCTGTTGCTACAAGCCTTTCAAGAGGAAAGAAGTCAGTCGTGATGCAAAGATTGAGAGGAGAGATCTAACCTACCCTTCCGATGTCGATGAACAGATCGAGTGAGTTCGTTACTTAGATCGAAAATGTCTTGGCATATAATATGATTTACCATCACACTAAACTGAATCATTGAAGAGGGTAGGAGATGCGTAGAAATTTTTAATGGTTTTCACTACAGTCTAACTCGTAGAATTTAACCCGTAGTTCAAAGAAATATAATACCCATAAAACCAATACAAATAAGAACAATTTTTTCTTTAGGAAATTATCAACATGATCGTGATTAACATTATGAAATTCATTTTACCACTACGTTTTCTATAACGTAGGTAGGTGTTAAGTAGAAGTTTTTCAGATCTGTCCATCATTGTCAGATACTAATAAATTATCAGCACGATAAAGAGGTCTAAATGAAAAGTATATACCTAAGAAAGCTCTTAGAGACCAAAGTTGTGGTTCTTTTGCGTTACTGGAGTCACTTACTAACTATGCAGAAAAAAAATGCATCAGGTTCTGAAAGTAAAAAGCTGTAGCTGTAGGTTAGTAAGTAGTTAGAGACATACCTTCCCGGTAGGATAATTAGTTTGTTTAATAATTAAAATTTTTTGTTGTCCCAGCTATTCGGAGTTTTGCAACGAGTTTACGGACAACGTGGTAATCGAACACGAGTTTGTAAAGGTGACGTGCACTGAGGGGAGCAAAGAGATCTACAAGGAGTTCTTCGCCTTTGCCAAGAATCCCTACCAGCAGGGCGACCCTGAGTACAGAAATGGAGTTAACTCTGACAAACTGAGCGTCCTCATGATTGGATTTGACGGGATGTCTCGTTTGAATTTCCTCCGGCAGATGCCGCGAACGATCGACTTCTTGGAAAAACGAGACGCCATCAGTCTCCTGGGGTACAACAAAGTCGGGTACAATACGTTTCCCAACCTTCTCCCCATCTTGACGGGCTACAGCGAGGCTAATTTGCTCAAAGTGTGCTGGCCTACTAAACATTCAGTCTTCGACAACTGCACATTCATTTGGGACCTTTTTAAGAAGAAAGGTTACGTCACTTCGTATGGAGAAGACACGCCCAATATGGGCACGTTCTACTACCCTCAAAAGGGGATTCAGGAAGAAACCAGTCGACTTCTACCCCAGACCATTAAGCCTGAAAGCTGAAGAAGAGCTTGGTAGTAACCATAGACTCAACGTAGATCTTTGTACAGGTAAAAAACTAAGCTCTCAAGTTTTCAACAGCCTAATTGAAACATTCTGCTACAACATGAAGGACCAACTATCTTTCTCGTTTTTCTGGGGAAACAGCCTGTCTCACGACTACCTTAATCTCCCAAGAGTTGGTGATGAGGACTTCAGAAGCCTTCTTAGTTTCATAGAGAAGCAAGGTGTGTTCAACAGGTCAATGGTTGTTTTGTTGAGCGATCATGGCATCAGATGGGGCGAATTTCGTACCACGTACCAGGGATTCCTCGAAGAGAGACTTCCATTTATGTATTTCATGCTACCAGACTGGTTCAAAGAGAAATACCCTACAGCGATGACCAACTTGAACGTGAATAGAAAAAGACTGACTTCGCCTTATGATATCCACGAAACCCTCAAAGACGTTTTGGATTTGTCTCAGATCACCGAAGACGCTTTGAAACAGAAACGTAAATTCAAGGGACTCGGCATATCCCTGTTTCGACCGATTTCAACGGATAGGAAATGTAAAGACACTGGAATACCCGATGAATGGTGCGCTTGCCATACCAATAAGCCTTTGGCCATTAGTTCAAGAGAATCGCAGGAAGCAGCAGCAAGTGTCGTTCTTCAAATCAATTCCTTGCTGACCGGATATCGACAATGCTCCACTCTCAAAATCTCAAAACTCATCAACGCCAGGTTAGAGGAAGTCCCCAATAAGGAATCCCTCAAGTACTCGTTCAAAGACTATATCGTCACTCTGGAAACGACACCAGGGAAGGGTTTGTTCGAAGCTACAGTTCGCTACAAATTGAACGCTGGTTTTACTGTTCTTGGTGCAGTAAGTCGTTTGAATATGTACGGTAATCAGAGCAGTTGTATATCGAACTACGCGCTGAAATTGTATTGTTACTGCGAAGATCAGTGGGCTTTCTAGTGTAAGCTTTTCAACAAGAGGTTTTTACTCACTAAGAATATGAGTTTTCAAAACTGAGGAATCGCCACTTTTGTGCTCCAATACTTGATGAGGCAAACTAGAGAGGAGGAATACGTAGAACAAATATGCAGTAGTACTCGTAATAACCCACAGGTAAAAAAAATTATAATAAAAAAAAAAATGCGGGCCTACGCCTACGGAAGTTCATAGGATCATGAATAATGCCTATTGAAGATAATGTGAATTCATTATTTGTAGGGTACCACTAAGCCTTAGTTTGTGTGGTTCAGCCGTTTTGGCGTAGCTGGTTCAGTCGTTGGGGTCGTACAGCCGCTTAGATTTGGTTCAGCCGTTTAGTGGTCCTTGCAATATCAAGGTAGCTACTATTACTTGTTATAGCAAGGGCAACATTTGGCGAAATTACGAGCGGAGGATATATAGCGTTCTTTCATCAAGCACAAAACAATATTAGGTTACTGTAATAATCAAACATGTGCTTTTATTAATTAAATTTAACGTTCAGATAACCTACTGTGACTGAACCTATTCGTCAACGGGTCATACTCATAACCTTGATTCAGGCTTGGCCAAGTAAATCATATCTAGGAAAATCATAGTTACCAAATTTACATAAATTTATTATATAGTAGGAGTTTTATTATTTTCTATGTTAGGAAGTTACACTGCCTTCTCAACAACTAAGAGGACAGTTTTGTATTATTGCTCTGTTTGTAAGAGTTGCTCGTAAAATTTGTTATCCTAACTCAAAGTCTCTTCTGCGCTGGAATTATTTTCTACTTAGATAAATAATATTTATACCTTCATGTTCAGGCAGTATCAGAACTCTTGTTAAGCCAACCTACTAGAAAAAAGCGAAACTTATAATAATTGTGTCAATATTGTACATAGTAGTAGGTAACTAATTTTTTTGTGTACAGGATCATAAATATATTTTTTACAATCGTTTTCTTTGTTCTATTGAAATATTCATAGTTTACGAATGGTCGATTCCTTAAACATATTAGCCCACCTAAAGACGTTAATCCCAAACTTATTCCCATTGTACAACAAATGTAAGTATGATATTTTATACAGTCCTCCATATCCCCCTGTATTATGTGGATCTAAGTGGTATAGAATTAATAATACACTTAATTATAGTAAAAATGAAAGTTGAAAAATTAAAATAGAATTTACTGTTCTCTTGAATTTATTTATATCACTAAGTTCATATACCATCAAATATTGCAAATCTGAGAATAACAACGAACAATGTAGATAACTAGCATTTCAATTTGTTTGAAGAATCAACATTGTTGGTTATAGTATGTTAGTAAACTTTTATTAGTTTGAAAGGATTGGTCAGGACTCATCCGTACCAATTCTCTATTGAAGACACTGCACATATAATTTTGTACACTCATTTCAAGCTCGTATACAGGGTGTCTACACTTAAGATGGGCATAACTTCAGGGTTCGATTTTATAGGGTATTTCCAACAAAAAATATCTTCTAGCAATTTTTTCTTAATTCATTCAAAATGCCTTTTTTTCACTTCGAAGTTTTTTTTTCGCGTTTTCGACCCTTCGTCATTAAATCTGTCATAACTCCTGTTATTTACCAAGTAAATTCAAATTTGAGGATTTCGTTGGAAAGAGTGTTAAATTTACAAGGTACCTACTGTAAAACCAAAATCCTTCAGAAACAAACAATTTCTGAAAAATCAAGTCAAAAAGCAAACTTAAAATATTTTTCGAATTATGACTCTTTTTAATACGAATTTTCACTATGAATCCTTGGCTATTTTGATGGGCGCTCTTCGGAAGAAAAAAAAAGTTAAAATTGTTAGCTTTCCAACGGTATTTCAATTTTTCCTTTTAAAATTCAAATTGGAAGAGTAAATCAAATTTGAATGCCAAAAAACGTGTGTTTTACAAGAAAATCCAGTGTTTTAAACGGTTTATGGTCCCCCTCGATCTCAAGATGGCTTGACGAGTTTGGTATCATTTCCTATGTACTTTTTCACGCTGAATCCAATGGTGAGATTTTCGAATAATTCGGACTGCTAAAAAGTGGATTTTTTGAAGAAACCCTTCATTATTCGTACATAAAATACGCATTATTCTTAGATTATGGTAGTGAGCATAAAGTAACACTTTTCTACTCAATAAAAACATCAATCAGCTAGAAATCTGCGAAAAAACTTTAAAGTGAAAAAAAAGGAATTTTGAGTGAGTTAAACGAAAATTGCTAAGAGACATTTTTTGTTGGAAATACCTACCTTTTATATCAGAACCCTGAAGTTATGCCCATCCTAAGTGTAGACACCCTGTATACTCTCCAGATTTAGTGGTGACGCGAGGAAATTCCTTGTAGTCATAGGGAAGGTGGGGAAGTTCCCACACCCTTCGTGATAGGGTGTAATAAAAAAAAGTCTGCCAAGTGGGTGTGGCACATAGCTTTCTCGTATCCATAACCTGATTGTATCGATGATCCGATGCATAGTAGTTAATCTCAAAACATCAATCACTAAGTGCCTTCCAGTACCCTCATAGGGGACCATCCACACGTCAACTCGCATAATCTCTGAATATTGTTGGAAACTGTAGAAGTTATGACAGTAACAAGGAAATACACGTTTGCGCACGCGCACAAAACATTTTCAATTCGGGGGCCATGATTTTCATAGGGACCATCTCCGCCCCAACTCGCATAATTCCAGAAAATTTCATCGTAATCAGATGGGAAATGTAGAAGTTATGGCTGTAACAAGGAAACACACGTTTACGCATGCGCAGTCGCCACTGTCAGTCTAGGGACAATAATTTTCATAGGGAACCATCTACACGTCGACCCGCACAATCCCTGAAAATTTCATTGATATCGGATATGAAATGTAGAAGTTATGGCTGTGGCAAGGAATTCATGACAGACAGACAAACACACAGACAGACAGACATGGAACCAAAATTGTTCAGTAAGGTCTAAAACGTGAAACGAGAGTGGAAATTTTGATTTTGGTGAACTTTTTTTTCAACCTTGTGAAAACAAAGATTCCGTTTTCGTCTACCTTGGCAGACTCGGAAGCAGAGATCAAACACTTCCATGATTGTACTTTCGCAGCTGTGGGGGATTGTCAGAGATCGTAACCAAGATTCTGACAATTTATTGATGTCGCTCTTGCTTATCATTTTTAATGGAATAAATTTGAATTTGCGGGAACTCACCCATTTGAACCTGCAGGAACTTCCCCTCACCTACCTTAAGCCAACTTGATGGTTCTGGAAGTTCCTCGTGCCGCCACTAAAAGTAAAGTAAGTAAACAACCATTTCAGGTTGGATTTTCGTCCGACTGCCATTCCTGGGGCCGCGGACGTCATCAGCTGTCTTCCAAAGGGAAGATGAAAATTTGTTCTGATGATTCCGCCCATGGCTTCCCATTGCCTCACCGACTTGTGTTGGGACGAGGGGGGAGATGAGAGCCCCGGACGCCGAAAAACGCACGCTTCAGGCGCTGAGCCTTGACCACACGACCCCCGCAGAAGCCGGTCCAAAGTCCACCGCCAATCAACGACGACCCAACGACCGTAGCCACACCTGCCACGGTCGTCAGCAATGACCAAGCGTCGCCACTGTATCGGACGAGTAAATACGAGTTTGAAACGAGTGCAAATCATAAATACCTATTATGTTGCAGCATATAATGCAAAATATCAATTTTGGAGTTGGCTCATTGTTGCTGCAGGGTCTTCAATTTGTGTTCCTTTATATCGAAAGTGTCTGCATAAAAAAATTAAACCGTCATCTCGACGTTCTGTAAAAATTTCAGCGCAAAGAATGCTCAGTAGTTTTAATACTAAATTACTATAAATTATAAATTTGCTATAAATATAACTTCTCATTAGGTACCCATTTTAAAATCTTAGCATCGTAAATAACAATGCTATTTTGTCGATAAATGTTGCTCCATGAATTCTGGATTATTACTCGGAAATTGAAAAGAAGGAATAAAAGGAGACAACTTTGTTCTTAAACGTAATACTAATGAGTAATTTACAATTGATAGTATATATGTACTCAATTAGGTATCAATGATTAAATTTAATATAAAGGAACGTAACTACGAATAAAGTAAAATTGTTATTTGAGCGGAGTGCATGAATATATCGAAAGTTTTGGACAATTGTGAGTCACGAAGTACAAGGTGAAGTACCTTAGTGAAAGTTTTATTACATAGTAATACCTACTCGTACATAAAATATAATAATGTGTAATGAGTGTACACATTCCTACTAACTCCTACATCTGGCGATGATTATGTTTTTCCTACGTTTGATAGTCTGATCAATCGAGATGATTTCCCATAATATGGGAAATTTCATATTATAAAACTCCCTATTTCTTCGAATCGAGTGTGTAACTCATTGATACCTACTCTTCACGTATGTAACGCATGTAATGCACTGAATCCATCAGAGAGATAGGAAATTCAATGCTCTTTCCAACGGTATGATTAGTTTTAATTTTTTACTGTATCCAAAGGGAGTTACGGACGTTTTAGTGACATGAGGACAAAAAACCGAAAAAATCTTAAAATTGAAAAAAAACTTGGGAAAACAAAAATTGTTATGAGGCATTTTTGATCGGAAATTAGTTGTAGAATCGAAATTCTTCGGATTGACGTTCTTATAGTGTTACACCCTGTGTATGAGTTTGCGACGGGTCCTAAATTTACCCATAACCCGATTGTATAGATGATCCGATGCATAGTAGTTAATATCAAAGCATCAATCTCTAAGTACCTTGCACTACCCTTACGGAGGACCATCTACCAGTCAACCCGCATGATTCCTGAAATTTCATCGAAATCGGATGGAAAATGTGGAAGTAATGGCTGTTAGAAGGATTTCAGGTTTGCGCATGCGCAGTGGCTACTATCAGTTCGGGGGTGACGATTTTCATAGGGGACCATCTACACGCTAACCCGCACAATCCCTGAAAAGCTCATCGAAATCGGACAATAACTTCTCTTAGTTTCGCCCATTACAAGGATTTCATGACAGACAGACACGAAATCAAAATTGTTCAGAAAGGTCTGAAACGTAAAACGCGAGTAGAAATTTTGATTTTGGAGATTTTTTTTTTTTTCAACCAGGAAAAGTGGAAACAAAGCTTCCGCTACCTTGGTAGATACGGAAGAAAAATAAGCACAGCAAGAAATGGTATTAATCCATCTTGGGCAACCCAAATAAGGTGTGTGTAAGTTTGCGACGTTTCTCCTTTACTTTTGGGAACGAAAAATCTACAAAATTGTTGTAGTACTTTATCCAGTTCTTTTCTTGTTATAGCTCCATAATAGTGGTTTCCACAAAAACTTTTATTTACCTCAGTGCTGATCAACATGCAATTTTACGTCGAATGATTTACTCAAAAGTTAAAATCGGTTTAGTCTTTCAAGCACAATTTTTTCCAACTTGGCAGAAAAGAGGGTTCCTATCATGTTTAAACATCTGCACCTCAAAAACAAATGAGATAGTAATAATACTGATTTTATCTTTATTACCTCAATTTAAGCTTTCAATATGCAATTTCAGCAGAAACCATCATGGCAGAAAAGTTTCCGACACTTCGAATCAAGTTATTTACAGTAAAAAATGGAAATAATTTATTTATTGTATATTAATACGCGTGATTATAGTGCAAATAGAGGAAGTTTGACGAAATCTATTCCTATATTTATTGTAAACGAGTTTCTTGTATAAAAGCTTTTCCATTGAGTTCATCTTGTATGCTTTCTGAAGAATCGTCTGTGATAACTGTACTGTGTTAAAGGTAATGCAACAATGAATATTGTTATGTACCGTGACAAAAAATTAAACGCAATTGAAATCCATGAGCATATTTAATCACCAACCTCGACCTTTGTTCTGACTCCAGAATTTAGTTAGTTTTAATTAGGACTATTTTGCTTTTTGATAGTTGAATTAACACAATTGGACACATTCAGTACTTCTAGTTCAGATGGAGAGCAGCCCTGAAGCATAGGCAATATCTGGCCTCGTTCCCACCATGAGGTACATTATTGCTCCAACAGCTTGTCTATAAGGGAAATGTTCGTAATTGTCTATCTCAGTTACTTTCCCTTGTTCAGGACATTCCTTGATTGTAGGAGTCTAGGGGGGGATTGCCCTAGGTCCGTATATCTTTTTGTACGTTTATTAACGGAGCTAATTAAACATAAAGTATGGCGCACCATCACCTCAAATAAATACTAGGTCATACAAATAAAACTAAAATTAAAAATATTAAGTACATAAATTTTTACCATTTTCAAACATGCATTTTGGTTGATTTTTTAAAATAATGAACCTTTGGAATCGACCAAGAAGAAAACTGACGCTCCCTCAAAATTTGTTGGTTTACGTTCAAGTCACAGTTTTTAGTAAAAAATTGTATTTTATAGTACCTAATACACCATTTGATTGGGAGAGAATGAATGGATTGACTGCCGTTCTCCCGTTATTGTGGATGGTATCAAGAGAGAGACCAAGCAAAATTTGATCCAGCGATGTAGTGAAGGCCAGTACCACGATTTATATAGAGAGCTACGCCACGACATTAACATGCTGACACAAGGACTGGAACTAGAGAAAGTAAAATGGATAATTAAGTGTCGATGCGAGCTACTATACCTAAACTACATCCCTTGGCTACCAGATAGAAACTACCTGTGCTCTTTATGCAACATGAAGGATATGGAGCATTTCCATATGGAGCATATGGAGCATTTCCTGGCAATATGCCCAATGTTAGGCCATAAACGAAGGATTCACTTTGGCAAGACCTCCCTAAGTCGCGAGGAATTAATCTGGGACAATCTATACGAATTTGCTAAATCTGCTTGGACCTACAGAAGAATTTAACTACAACTGAATTAGGATAAAAACAAGTTAAATTTAAATAAATAAATTTAGTTAAATTAAATTGGAGAACAATATTTTGCAGCATAATACAACATAATATTATATGTGAATAAATTCAATAATTAATAGTTCCAATAATTAAAATACATAGATAATAATAATATTAACATGCATACAAGTAATAACCAAAATTATGATTAGCAAGAAGCAAAACAGTCAACAAGTGTAATAAATAACAATAGAAAATAAACTGAGTACCAGTTAAACCCATTAAGTGGTGAACTCCGGCTGACGGTGAATTACCAAAGCCCATCATATTGTTAATCTGTAAAGATGATGTTATTGTTGTAAATAAAAATATGTTTTCATTCATTCATTCATAGTACCTAATACCTACAATTAAACTATAATTGAACTATTATTAGTAATAGCTAGTAAAATATAATGTGTAATGAGTGTATACATTCCTACTCTACTCCTACATCTGGATGATTATGTTTTACCTACGTTAGAAAGTCTGATCCTGGAAAAGTTCGTCGAAATCGGATGAGAAATGTAGAAGCAGCGGCTGTTACAAGGAAACACGTTCGCGCATGCGCAGCAGCTACTATCAGCCCGGGGGTGACGATTTTCATAGGGGACCGTCTACACGCCAATCCCTGAAAATTTCATTGAAATCGGACAATAACTTCGAATAGTTACAAAATACGAATAGTTACAAAAACGTTACAAGAATTTCAAGACAAACACGCAGACACAGAACCAAAATCGTTCAGGAAGGTCTGAAACGTAAATTTTGATTTTGGAGAACATTTATTTTCAACCTTGAAAAGTGAAAACAAAGCTTCCGCTTTCGTTTACATTGGTAGACTCGGAAGCAATATCAATAATTACATAAGATTACTTTCGAGATTTTAGTTTTATCCCTGAGTTGAAGTGACTGAATTTTGCAATTTAGGTGCTCCCCTAACGGAGACTTTGATACTCCTCAATTTTGATTGGGAAATGTTTTAATTGTTGTAGCCATTTTTGAGGTACAAATGTTTGAGCACGCCCGCAACTTTTAGTCTAAATGAAAACAATTGACAGTATTATACGCTCAATTGTGCTTGAAAGACTGAACCAAATTTATTAGAGTAAATCACTCGGCGCTGGATTTTATGTTGATAAACTTTGGTTTGAGTAAAATTGTCTGTAGACTGCGCCAATATCAAGCTGTAAGTGAAAAACTGAAACAAATAAAAATTTCATGGTTTTTTTTTGGCTCTTAAAAGTCAAGCAAAATTTAGGACCCGTCGCAAACTCATACACAGGGTGTAACGCTATAAGAACGTCAACCCGAAGAATTCCAATTCTACAACTAATTTCCGATCGAAAATGCCTCATAGCAATTTTCGTTTAACCCCTTGTTTTTCCAAGTTTTTTCAATTTTAAGATTTTCTTCGTTTTCTTGACCTTATATCACTAAAACGTCCGTAACTCCCTTTGGATACTGTAAACAATTAAAAATAATTGTATCGTTGGAAAGAGCGTTAAATTGCCTATCTCTCTTATGGAGAACCAACGTTTTTTAAATAGGCGAAACGGGAGAAAATTGAACTTGAAGAGGAAAAATTGTCAAATCTTGAAAATCTCAACTTTTTTAATCCCGGAACCCTCAGATCGTCTTAGCCAAAGTGCCGATTCCGTTGAAAAAAATTCACATTTTTCCGCGTTCAAACACAAATTTCTGTAATAAATCCTGCTTTAAAAATGAAAATAACCAAACCGTTGTAAAGGTGAGCTTTTGGTGCTACTTTTAGGCTTACAGGCAAGCATTTACACGCCGGAAAGCAGGGACTTATGAGCGGTTGAAAAAGTTAAGACTTTCAAGATTTGACAATTTTTCCTCTTCGTTTCGCCTATTTAAAAAAAGTTGGTTCTCCATAAGAGAGATAGGCAATTTAACGCTATTTCCAACGGTATAATTAGTTTTAATTTTTTACTGTATCCAAGGGGAGTTACGGACGTTTTAGTGACATAAGGTCAAAAAAACGGGAAACATCTTAAAATTGAAAAAAATCGGAAAACAAGGGGTTAAACGAAAATTGCTATGAGCCATTTTCGATCGGAAATCAGTTGTAGAATCGAAATTCTTCGGATTGGCATTCTTATAGTGCTACACCTGTATACACCTTATTTGGGTGTCGTAGGGTGGATTAAAATCATTTCCTTCTTGTGCTTAGTTTTCAAGGCAGCATGACCTTTTCATGGTCTAATTTGGCTGAGATATCATAGAAGTTTCACCAAATCCAAAACCACTTGCCCAAATTGCGGGTAAACACTTGAATGAAACTCAAAACTTTGATATTCTAGTGACAAACTACCAATGTACTTTTCAAATCAAATTTCTCCAAATTTGTCCATTCAATGTCGACAGGTTGTCGAAGACGTTAAATAGAATATATTGTGAAATGATGCACTTTCCTGTGATAAAAATCCTCAATACCTATTATGTGCAGAGCTTGTTGTTGTTCACAAGTAATTGCGTTTTGTGCACCCAATTATACGAGCGTTATTCTCTCATGAAAGTTGAAAGTTGAAACTTGTTTGGCTTTCTATTTGCCTAAAATATAATTGAGACACATTAAAACCAAAACAAGCTTCAATTTTCATGGGAGAATATTTATTTACTTTACTTTTAAAATATAATTGATTCGTTCATGATGTTATTTATATGTAGTGGAGGTAGTTTGATGATATCGAGTTCCGGTTGGAGGAGTTCCGTATCCGGCGTACCACACTGCATTGTCTATCACACACAATAACGGGATCTTCTGTGGTCACTATAAACATAATGTTATTAGAGAAATTCTGTACTAAATTCGAAATATTGGTTGTTAAAACATGATTTATAACTAGTTACTTCCAAGATCCACCGGTCTACTATATAATAATACAGTATAATAATACTGATTTTATCTTTATTACCTCAATTTAAGCTTTCAATATGCAATTTCAGCAGAAACCATTGTGGCAGAAAAGTTTCCGACACTTCGAATCAATTTATTTACAGTAAAAAATGAAAATAATTTGTTTATTGTATATTAATGCACGTGATTATAGTGCAAATAGAGGGAGTTTGACGAAATCTATTCCTATGTTTATTGTAAACGAATTTCTTGTATAAAAGCTTTTCCATTGAGTTCATCTTGTATGCTTTCTGATGAATCGTCTGTGATAACTGTACTGTGTTAAAGGTAATGCAACAACGAATATTGTTATGTACTGTGGGCTCCCGCCCACTGGAACGCTTCTCCAGTAGGGTGGGGCCGGGTCAACGCCACCGACCCCCTTCGGCCTGACTCGTAGGTGACGTCAACGAGAGCCAATCAAGAGGCGCCAAATTACACCTCGCGCGCCCTCCCCCCCTCCGGCCGGAGAAGCGGCAAGAGCTTCTCCCCCACCATCACCGCCGCCCCCGCCAACACCACCTCGCGGGAGGAGGGGGGAGAGAAGACGGAACCTCGGGTCGGGCCTGGACGACACTACTCCCCTCCCAACCTCTGCCAAGTTAACTTCCATTGAGAGCTCCGAGCCCGTGAGTTGTTTAACCGCCCCAAGCTATCCCCCCAAGCCGCCACGCTGTACTACCCTGCTTTGGACATCAGCCGCCACGGATACCACTTCGCCACACAATATCGGAAGGATACCTACGGGCCCCAACGTGAGTGCACAAACTAATATTACATTTCATTCCATTGGCCAATGAACTAGGAGTGACGTGTAGTCATAAGAGTAAAAACTTAACAACAGTAACATTAATTCGCCACGAAACTTATCTGAAATTGAACTTTAGTAGACTTTCTGATTGAACCTCTGATTTTCTGACCATGCATTGAACTTGAACACCAAATGATTAATGGATTGTAACGATATATTAGGAAACCATACTGAGTAAAAGTCTGTTCATACTTATCATAAAACGTGCCTTCAGCAAATCGCCACGAACTTTGAAGTTGTCTTTTCATTTAATAAAAGTGCCATATATTTGTATTTTCGTTTACCTTTTGTCAGAGTATACCTGGTTACCAAACTGATAGTTGAGGCTAGTGCATCGCCACACCTCAAGGTTTTGACAAGTCCCTTCAGGACCGCCACGTAAGCCCATAAGGCAGGAACACATTTGTGTATCCAAATTGCATTTGGCCCTTCAGGCTTTTAACTTTCAGCATAAATCGCCACGAGACGCTTCAGGTCGCCACGCAATTTCGCCACGCTTTTTCACCACGTTTTTCGCCACGCATCTTTAATTCTAAATTCTTCACAGGTAAATACCTTTCTTTATAATTTATCTGTGTTTCGACTTTTGTCTTGTTTTCTTTTCAGCCAATATTCATTTTCAAATCAACCCCCAACAACTCGTGCGATAGCTTGGGCTGTCGAGTTCATTAACCTAGTTGGTGAGCCCGACCACCCAAGCGCCTAGATCCTCTAGGACAAAACACTGAAGATATACCTGCGAGTTGATAGCAGAGGTGAACCTTTCCCTTCACCACTGGTACCCAAGTTGCCAGGTATATCCGAAGTCAAACAACTTACAAACTGGTGGCAGCTAGCGGGATCTTTGTGTGAGTTAGCCTCACACGAACCCACAAATTAAATAGTAAGGTTTTGTATCGCCACGAGTTGTTTTCAAAATTTAGAGTCAAAAAATTTAAAATTTAAATAAAGCGAAACACATAGTCTAACCAGGTATACTGTTAGGTAGGATGTGCATCCGTTTATTGTAATTATAGGAAAAGTGACGTAAACGCAGCCTCCTATCTCGATCGCCACGATCGCCACGATCGCCACGATCGCCACGAAAATTCTTCAAAATTCCAGTAGTAACCTGTTTTTCTTCAATAAGACCGACACAGACGCAGACAGATTTTTCACCCTAGTGGTAGTAGTTAAACTCCGACACATTCACCTACACTTCTCTCTAACAAACCGACAAAATGTCTCTAAATTTGTCGGGAGCAAGCGACCGAGGAGAAGGTACACACTCCTCCGTCGGTCCCGAAGCAGTAGAAGCCATGACACAAACGATGAGGGAGATGAATATACTCCTTCAGCGTTATAACACAGCCACACACGAGGGTGAACGCGGGGACTTACCGCGCTCAGTATTTTTAGAACTTGAACCATGGGACCCAGACGCTTCAGGCGCACTCAGTGTAGTTTCGTTCTTTGCAAATTTTGACCTAGTGACCACGGGCTTAACCTCTCAACAACGTTATCGAATACTGCGCACAAAAACACGCGGGATCGCGAAGCAGTTTTTGATTGACCGTGATGACGCCATGGACGTTGACAACGTCTACGAAATTGTCAGGGAGGACATGTTGCGGTGGTTCCAAAAAGAAAACCCCCAACATGCGGCCGCTTTACTATGGACAGTAAAACGCAACGCGACGGAGACGCTTCGGCAGTTCGCTGACCGCGTGAGAGGCTTGGCGCGCTGCGCTGTGATGGAAGAAGGAGCGCGTCTGCGACGCCACGAACGAAACGATTGGGTGGAGAAGAAGACGATGGACGCTTTCATCCGAGGCGTCGGGAAGAACATGAGTGCCCTCCTAATCACAAACCGACCGAGATGCATCCAAGACGCTCTAAGCAAAGCCGAAGAACTCGAGGAAACCCTCGATGACACGACCAACTTAGAAGAAAGATGGGATTTAGCGGCCGTCACGAATGATCGTCGGTGCTACAACTGCGGTAGCCACGATCACTTCGCCGCACGATGCCCACGCAAAGATGACAACACGCAGAAATACAACCGCCACAAAGAAGAAGATCACCGCCGGGACAAACAAAATGAACCACGAAACGAGGAAAAGCCGACTCCGCGCTATCCCTGCATGTTTTGCGCCGATCGAACACACTTTCCCGTGAACTGTCCCTTTAGTCCGCATAAAACAATTTTTTGCGATTTTTGTGGAATGAGAGAGCACTTGGAACAAGATTGCTACAAGAAGAAACGCCTACTCCCCGTATCGCAACCCGTGATGGCACCAGCACACACAATGGAAGTTGTACGCTACAAGAAACCCGCAGAAGAGGACCACATCCCCGCCGTGGAAGCCCCCATGTCACGCACAATGAAGATAACTGTTGGACTAGGCCCCGAAGATCGCGACATGATCGTTGATACCGGCGCCATGCTTTCGGTATTGTCTTCTCCCGTAAAAGGGATCAAACTGCTTCCGACGCGCACTGTCGCGTGGGGCGCGGACGGGATGCCGCTACACTTCGCGGGGGAACAACGCCTCGTCACGCGACTCGGTGGTTGCACTTTCGAACACACCTTCCTCGTGTTCGCGAGAAAAAGCGCCACACTCGATTTGCTAGGACTTGACGTATTAAGACGCGTACCAATTACCTTTACCACGGGTCCAACCATGAAATTTCACGCACTGGAGGAGAAAGCACGACCATATACTCCTGTCGACCTACTCGACGAGCCGTATAGCGTGGGGGTGGTGTTGCGACTGGATTGGCGGGAAAACGGGAGGCTTGGTAGTCAACAACCACATTTTGACACAAGCGCACCCATCCCTAGTACCTTTTCGGGAGCAACAGCCACTCCCCCAGTTGACGAACAAGCGACGCCTGTTCGCCACGCGCGTACTGACGCCTCGAGTACGCCGACCACGCCCGCCACAAACATCAGCGGAACCGGAAGCATGAAGTTTTGGAGTAGGAATTATGGTGGCGTCACCACGCCGATAGACGCACCCGTCAATCTGTACGACCACGCATCTCGCCACGAAATCCCGAATGAAAAACAGACGCCTAGAAACCCCGAAAGAGTCCCCGAAGAACCAAGAAGAGTACGTTTTGAGGACATGGTGACCGTTTATGGTGATGAAGAACCAGCCACGCAAGAACAAGCGACGCCCATTCGGTTCGACACAAGTTTCGAACAACCTGAAAATTTGTCGCTGGACCAATACATCGATGCAGCTGTCGAAAGGGCAATCCGGAAACTCGACGCGCCCGTCGCCACGATGATGCGGAGCTTCAACGCCACGCCCGATCGACACGAAAACACGATCATCGCCACGCCGCAGCGACCCAACGATACTGTGGTGGTTACACCACACCAACATGACAACACGGTGGTCGCCACGCCAAATCGCCACGTCGCCACGGTGGTCGCCACGCCAGAAAAAATAGATACAGATTTTGACACCCTAACGATGTTGAACGAGGAAAAGACAATTGAGAATACACCCGACATGCAGATTGAGAAAATCGTCACGCAGCACCTCAACTCACTGATGCAAATCGAGGGAGCACACGCTGACCGAAGCTCGAATAATGACGCCAATGTTCAAAACGATGAAAAAAGGGGGTTAATTACCACCCTACAAGATGAAAAGGAAAATGAGGAATGGGAAGAGGTGCCCACTGACCAATGGGATCCGCCATTACCCGAATTTGACACCGTTCTCAATGACAAGTTGAAACATCTGAACGAAACGGACGCAGAACCGACGAGGAATTTGTTGAATACATTCAGGGACTTGTTCAAGCCACCTACGGGGGAGGGGTGCAATTTAAATGTATCCCATGAGATAATCCTTACTCAACCCACCGTTACTCAACAAAAACCTTATCCGGTTCCTCACGCCCTTAGAGAAGTTGTCGAGACACAGCTTAAAGACATGCTCGAGTCTGGAGTAATTAGCCCGTCCACTAGTCCGTGGAGCGCGCCCGTCTTATTAGTCAAGAAGAAGACGCCGCCGGGGGAAAAGCAGCTTTGGCGTTTTTGTACCGACTTCCGTCAACTTAACAAAATCACCAAAGGAGACGCATACCCCCTCCCACGACTACAAGAAACACTCGCCATGCTCGGACAGTGCAAATGGTTCTCCACGATCGATCTTATAGCTGGGTATCATCAAATTCCGGTACATGCCGACTCAAAGGAAGGAACGGCCTTCTCTGTCCTTGGACGCCATTTCCAGTATGAAAAAATGCCCTTCGGGTTGAAGAACGCACCCGCCACGTTTCAACGCGCGATGAATGACGCGCTCGATGGTATTCTCGGAAACAACTGTCTCGTCTATCTCGACGATATAATTGTGTTTTCCGCCACGCGGGAAGAACATCTCGAGAAGCTCAACCAGGTTTTCACACGTCTGTCAGAAGCTCGATTACAAGTAAATATCGCTAAATGCGACTTTCTCAAGAACGAAGTGCGATTCTTAGGACACCGCATCACCACGGATGGAATTCTCACGGAACCGGAGAAAACAAGGGCCATTAAGGAGTTCCCGATACCTACCTCAATGGTGAAATTGCAATCCTTTTTGGGCCTCGCCAGTTTTTACCGGAGGTTTATCCCTAAATTTTCCGAGATCGTTGTTCCGTTGACCGAGCTGTTGAAGAAAACTAATCCCTTCGAGTGGACCGAGAGACAACAAAGGGCGTTCGATGAACTCAAGGACAAACTGACCAGCGAACCCATCCTCGCTTACCCCGACCTAACGAAACCTTTTATCCTCGCAACCGATGCATCCGGCTTCGCCTTGGGAGCCGTCCTCTCACAAAATTTTGATGGGGAAGAGAGGCCCGTAGCTTATGCGAGTCGCAAGTTGAACCCGGCCGAAACCAGGTACTCGGTCACCGAACGAGAGCTTTTAGCGGTTGTGTGGGCGGTCCGACATTTCCAAGAATACCTGCTCGGACAAACGTTCGAACTTCAGACCGACCACATGGCTCTTACCGCCGCCATGCATCTTCGTGACCCGACTTCGCGCATCGGACGCTGGATATTACGTCTAGCAGAATACGACTTTATACCCCGATATAGACCAGGCACGCAAATGGGACACGCCGACGGTTTGAGTAGAGGTGACGTTGCGATTGTAACCCTCGAATTTCCGCGAGAACTCATGATTGCCGCTCAAGATTTGGACAACTGGATTCAAGCCCTCGTTCTCGATAGAAAACACGAGAATTTACGCAACACAAACGGCGTATGGGAAACACGCGTCCGTCAAGACGGAAAACACGAATGGGTACCACTAATTCCAACTTCGCTACGTGAATGGCTAATTGATCGTTGTCATAAGAACGAATGGGCAGGACACCCAGGAGCTGAAGTCACAGAGAAACTCGTCCGAAGACTTGGAACGTGGCCTGGACTTGCGAAAGATGTTCGAGAAAATCTTCAACGTTGCGAAACCTGTGCGCGACGAAATACACCATCCGGACTTCGGAATCCTATCCAAAGGCCGTTGCTTCCCGAACGTCCCGGACAGATCGTCGGCATAGATTTCGTTGGCCCCATCTCAAACGGAAACACGACCAAGTATATACTCACCGCCGTGGATCATTTCACGAAATACGCGGAGGCGTATATTACTTCAGATTGCACGGCTGGAACCGTCGCCCGAAATCTTGCGAACAAATACATTCCGACACACGGTGTTCCCGAAAGGTTGGTCTCGGACCGTGGTACCGCTTTTACGGCCGGATCAACACGAGAACTATGCAAAAACTGGGGTATAAGACAAATTTTTACCACAGCTTATCATCCAGAAAGTAACGGAGTCTGTGAAAGATTTCATCGAACGCTAGCCAACATCTTAGCGAAAATATCCAAGAAGACGAAAGAATGGGAAAGTATGCTCCCCATTGCGCTCGCAGCATATCGCTCGACCCCGCACAAAAGCACGGGATTCAGTCCGAATTTTCTTACCTTCGGTCGTGAATTGCGAATGCCCAACGAAACACTGCAGAGCTTGAAACCCCGTGCCGATGAGACCACCACGATGAGAAATCTGAGGATCGCACGCGACGCCACCCACCAAAGCCTTCAAGAGGCGTGGCGGCGGCGTAGCGAAGCCATCAACTCACGACGAACTCTGAGATCCTTCGAGGGAGGCGACGCCGTATATCTAAAGGACATGCAACCGCCACCCAGAGTTGTGAAGAAATTTTGGAGTCCATGGAGTGGTCCTTGGATAATACTGAAGAAACATTCCGACGTTACTTATGAAATTAGAGACTTACCAGATATTCGAAGACAAACTGTGCACATCAATCGCCTTAAGCCAGCCTTCGTGTTGGGAGTACCAGACGAAACGTTCATCGATCCCCACGATTCCCCGTCGAATCCACGAAATGTTGCGACGCCAGAACCCCTCGACACGACGATGACACCTGAAACAAATAAAGAAGATTGGTATGAAAGTTACGGTTGGTCGACACCGGCAGCCGTGGCGCCAGCACCGGTACCCACCACCAGCTCGAAAGAACACACGCCGAGGACACCTCGAGGAGAGGCGTCAACCCAACATAGTATCCCTTCGGAACTGGATCGTGACATGGACGCGGATCACAATTTCGATCGCTCCACCGAACGTGAAACGGAAAGAAGTGAAATACCTCACGGGACTGACGACCTTCAAACGAGCCGTGCTGATCGCCACGAGACTCCACTCCGCCACACCAAACACCATGACGAGTCCGCCGATCGCAACGCCACTCGCAACGCCGATCGCAACGCCACTCGCAACGCCGATCGCAACGCTGACCGCCACAAGGTGCGATGTACAGAAGAAGTCAACGAAGATGGAGAGCCAATTGAATCTTCCGATGAAGAGTTCGAAGAAGCGAAGGAAGATCCACCTGCTAAGAGACTTTGTGAAGAAATTGAGGAGACACCTAGTCGTTATCCATTAAGAACAAGGCACAAAACTGTCGACTATAGGCTACTCCACTTAGGGAAAAAGACACACTGACAAACTACTAGGACATATACACACCACACTGACCGACCCTTCAGGTCCCATTACACTTGGACCCTTCAGGTCACCCCATTTCACTTGGACCCTTCAGGTCACCAAATTTAACTTGGACCCTTCAGGTCGCTACACTTCGCTTTGATCCTTCTGATCGCCTAACTCTTATGGCTGCACTGTCCTACTACGGCCGTGCCTGAAAAGTTGAAGTACCAAAGTAGAAATTCCTATTGAAGCAAGTCACTTTTCCTAGGCCAGGATGTCACATAGGATATTGTTTTGTTTGTTGTAGGATATGGCACATGAATCTGAAGGTGAGTTAGGGCTTGACGGAGGTCCAATAACACCAGATCCTGCCGTTGTTCTCATGCGAAGACGATGCGAGCAAGAACGAGAACACCTTAACGACTGCCCAGAAGGTTTTGTCGAGACCGCAGCACCAGTCGACGACCCCTTTCCCACCCTGGAGACGCTCGCCAATTATGTGAGATTTACCATGTGCGGAGACACCCTCGTCGCTCGCCAGACAACCGGGCGTGCGGCGCTGCAAACCGTCCTCGATGTCGCCATGTGGCTCCCGGCCTATCAACGAGTCACCCAGGAACGGAATGCCTTGCTCCGTCGGCAGAAACAGTGGCTCGAAGATAGGCGAGCACTAATCCTGGAGAGAAATGAGGCCATTGCGGAGGCGAAGCGGGCCAAGGCACAGGTGGACGCAGAGCCACCTGCGGCACGGACGCGGACATCTGAGGCACCCTCACAGGCACCAGCAGAGGCACCTGCGACGAGGTCTGCAGGAGCTGTGGGGAAGTTGGCCCCTTCCCCAGCTCCATCAGTGGCACCAACTCTCTCCTCAAAATCTTACTCCCCGGAACATCCTGACTGCGGCGTACCTCTCCCTTCGTCGAGCCCTCCGCCACGAGCACCAAGCCGGACGGGCATCTTCGCCGACTCCGACTGGGATGAAGAGGTGGTAGGCCAAACGCCACCTGAGCCGCTGCCCACTCCAATCAGGGAACCCCAGATCCTATTGCAGGCAGGCAGCCCCTCCCCACCAAAACCCGGGATCAAGATTAAGCTGACGCGCCGAAAGAAGATCACATGCCCCGTGTGCACCAAGGCCGTACCGAAGCTCTTCAAGTTCCGCTGCCCTGCCTGCAAGGAGTTCTGGGAGCGGCTCAAGGCCTACCACAGAAAAGGTCAACCTCTCCCCACCTGCGCCAGGGACCACAGCCAGAAGAGGAACCCTACCCGATGCCGAGGTTGCCGGCGATACGCCTACGAGCAGGCCATCAGGAAGGCACGCCCTTCCGATCCCCTAGCCATCCCCAGTGTCGTCTTTGACGACCCTGGCTCCCGGGGGGACGGGGGGTGTGGGCTCCCGCCCACTGGAACGCTTCTCCAGTAGGGTGGGGCCGGGTCAACGCCACCGACCCCCTTCGGCCTGACTCGTAGGTGACGTCAACGAGAGCCAATCAAGAGGCGCCAAATTACACCTCGCGCGCCCTCCCCCCCTCCGGCCGGAGAAGCGGCAAGAGCTTCTCCCCCACCATCACCGCCGCCCCCGCCAACACCACCTCGCGGGAGGAGGGGGGAGAGAAGACGGAACCTCGGGTCGGGCCTGGACGACACTACTCCCCTCCCAACCTCTGCCAAGTTAACTTCCATTGAGAGCTCCGAGCCCGTGAGTTGTTTAACCGCCCCAAGCTATCCCCCCAAGCCGCCACGCTGTACTACCCTGCTTTGGACATCAGCCGCCACGGATACCACTTCGCCACACAATATCGGAAGGATACCTACGGGCCCCAACGTGAGTGCACAAACTAATATTACATTTCATTCCATTGGCCAATGAACTAGGAGTGACGTGTAGTCATAAGAGTAAAAACTTAACAACAGTAACATTAATTCGCCACGAAACTTATCTGAAATTGAACTTTAGTAGACTTTCTGATTGAACCTCTGATTTTCTGACCATGCATTGAACTTGAACACCAAATGATTAATGGATTGTAACGATATATTAGGAAACCATACTGAGTAAAAGTCTGTTCATACTTATCATAAAACGTGCCTTCAGCAAATCGCCACGAACTTTGAAGTTGTCTTTTCATTTAATAAAAGTGCCATATATTTGTATTTTCGTTTACCTTTTGTCAGAGTATACCTGGTTACCAAACTGATAGTTGAGGCTAGTGCATCGCCACACCTCAAGGTTTTGACAAGTCCCTTCAGGACCGCCACGTAAGCCCATAAGGCAGGAACACATTTGTGTATCCAAATTGCATTTGGCCCTTCAGGCTTTTAACTTTCAGCATAAATCGCCACGAGACGCTTCAGGTCGCCACGCAATTTCGCCACGCTTTTTCACCACGTTTTTCGCCACGCATCTTTAATTCTAAATTCTTCACAGGTAAATACCTTTCTTTATAATTTATCTGTGTTTCGACTTTTGTCTTGTTTTCTTTTCAGCCAATATTCATTTTCAAATCAACCCCCAACAACTCGTGCGATAGCTTGGGCTGTCGAGTTCATTAACCTAGTTGGTGAGCCCGACCACCCAAGCGCCTAGATCCTCTAGGACAAAACACTGAAGATATACCTGCGAGTTGATAGCAGAGGTGAACCTTTCCCTTCACCACTGGTACCCAAGTTGCCAGGTATATCCGAAGTCAAACAACTTACAGTACCGTGACAAAAAATTAAACGCAATTGAAATCCATGAGCATATTTAATCACCAACCTCGACCTTTGTTCTGACTCCAGAATTTAGTTAGTTTTAATTAGGACTATTTTTTTGCTTTTTTATACTATTTTTAGCTTTTTGAAAGTTGAATTAACACAATTGGACACATTCAGTACTTCTAGTTCAGATGGAGAGCAGCCCTGAAGCATAGGCAATATCTGGCCTCGTTCCCACCATGAGGTACATTATTGCTCCAACAGCTTGTCTATAAGGGAAATGTTCGTAATTGTCTATCTCAGGTACTTTCCCTTGTTCAGGACATTCCTTGATTATAGGAGTGCCTACTTCGTTGCAGGGAAGGTCTCCCCTAAGTACTGTCCATCCTTCGGAAGTCTAGGGGGATTGCCCTAGGTCCGTCTATCTTTTTGTACGTTTATTACCGGAGCTAATTAAATATAAAGCATGGCACGCCATCACCTCAAATAAATAAGTCATACAAATAAAACTAAAATTAAAAATATTAAGTATATAAATTTTCACTATTTTCAACCATACATTTCGGTTGATTTTTGAAAATAATGAACCTTTGGAATCGAACAAGAAGAAAACTGAAGCTCCCTCAAAATTTGTTGGTTTACGTTCAAGTCATAGTCTTTAGTAAAAATTTGTATTTTATAGTACCGAGACAAAAAATTAAAAGCAATTAAATAACGCTTGAGCTTGTTCTGACTCGAGAATTTAGTTAGTTTTAATAAGGACTCTTCTGCTTTCCTGCTTGCTCTGGACTAGTTGTTACGGCATGAGTTTACTGTCTGGAATATAAGTGTCAAATTGAGGTCAAGAGGACGTTGAGAGGTCTCCAATCAATTTGGAGAACTTAACTCAACTAATTTATCAGACGACTTCACGAAAGAAATATTCAACAAAGTGCAATGACGCAAAATAAGAAAGGCTGATGATCTAAAAATGACTCATATAATATATGACATATTATGTTGATTTGATAGATGTTACCGTAAAATTCCAACCCTCAACTCATAGGTCAATTTCCTGGTGCTGAATTTGGAGTTTGGAGATTTGCACCCAAATTCCTGTACATATTGAGTTCTGCTCTACAAATGACGCGTTTCCAAGATGGCAGATTGTATTTTATTGTCTTCTAGCAGCATGTAGGAAATAATTTAGCAAATTCCAGCCATCAACTAATAAGTCCATTTTAACATGTTTAATGTTTTAGGGCTGGGGGTCATTCTGTGAATTCCGACACGCAAATCTGCAACGCTTATTTTTCTTAGTTACCACGGACCGATTTCTTAGTTACCACGTTATATCGGGTCCATTTGGGGTCTAGTTGTACCAAGATGGTCACTGATCAGCTGAGTGAGCTCCAAGGCCATTTTCTCTCCTGTTGAACGCAGGAAGCTGAAATTTGAGAAGCAGGGTCAATGGAGAATACTGAAGGCGCCTGAGTGGTCACTGATCAGCTGAGTGATCGGCAATCTAATTTCTCCCTTGCGAGGGAAAAACATTAAACATGATTTAATGTTTTTCCCTCGCAAGGGAGAAATTGAATTTGGACCAACGTTTTACCAATTTGGACCATCTCTGCTGAATGAACGACGCGGAATCAGAATAGCAGAGTAAGGAATTTCGAAACAACTAATAATTACCTACTCGCAGAATGAATTCCAGCCATCAACTCATAAGTCAATTTTTCGGTGCTGAATTTCACCCTGCAGATTTTACACACATATTCATGTACATATTGAGTTCTGCTCCACAAACGACGCGTTTCCAAGATGGCAGAGTGTGTTTTATTGTCTTACAGTAGCATGTAGGAGATAATTATGCAATTTCCAGCCATCAACTAATAAGTCCATTTTTGGACCAAAATTTGACCAATTTGGACCATTTCTGCTGAATGAACGACGCTGATTCAGAATGGCACAGTAAGGAATTTCGAAAGAACTAATAATTACCTACTCGCAAAATGAATTCCAGCCATCAACTCATAAGTCAATTTTTCGGTGCTGAATTTCACCCTGCAGATTTTACACACATATTCCTGTACATATTGGCTTCTGCTCCACAAACGACACGTTTCCAAGATGGCAGAGTTTGTCTTACAGTAGCATGTAGGAGATAATTATGCAATTTCCAGCCATCAACTAATAATTCCATTTTTGGACCAAAATTTGACCAATTTGGACCATTTCTGCTGAATGAACGACGCTGATTCAGAATGGCAGAGTAAGGAATTTCGAAAGAACTAATAATATAAAATAAACTTCCGCCATCAACTCGATAAGTCAATTTTGGGACCAAATTTGGTCAAATTTTGTACCATCTCTGCTGAACAAACGACGCGGAATCAAAACGGCAGAGATGGTTTTTATTGACCAGATATGCATATTGAACTAGTATACAAAAATTCACGCGTCAACTAATAAGTCAAAATTTGACAATTTCGAATCGATTCTGCCGAGCGGATGACGGGGGGTGGGGAGGGCAGAGATAGTTTTTTTTGTTTCTTTCTCGTGGATACCAACCTACTACAAAAATTTCAGCCGTCAACTAATAAGTCAAAAAATGGTCGAAATTTTGACAAATTTTGATCGACTCTGCCGGTACAGGGGTGGGGAAATAGGGTTGCAGAGATGTATTTTCCACCTTTAGATAATTAGTTCTTGCAAGTGAATTGATTTCCAACCATCACCTACGTAAGTCATCATCTCTCTAAATTTGACAATTTCAAACGGCCGCCATTTTTGAAAGACGGGGCTTTGGAGTGGCAGCAATCCATTTTTTACTCACCTGGTGGACATTTAAATAAAAATTTGTTTGTAGCTTTCAACTCGGCTTAAGTCACCGTTTTCGGCCTCGGCTCCCGGTCTATCAGAGAAACAAAACGCTGCAAATTATTACACAATGGTTTATTATTTTTCTATATAGGTCACTCGTCTACAAAATCACCAACCATCCAATATGGAAAAAAAAAAAAAAAAATCAAAATCACCAACCATTGATCGCATTTCGGTCAGCTCTAATTTGAACGGAGATTAGGCCTCTTTTGCGATTCACACTCGTGTTTTGATTTATATATATGTATTTCAATATAAACCTTTAAATTTTCGTAGGGAGCGAACGGTTTGTCCTACAGAGCTCGGCGTGGTCTCAAAAAATTCTAAAAATTCTATAGAATCTTAAATTGCAGGAAAAACAATACCTTTATATCAAAATTTTTTGAGTTAGGGCGTTTTAAAAATTTCAAAATTGATTTTGGAACCCTTAGAAGTGACCTACATCAACCAAAAGCTTCGGGGCACAACTAGACCCCAAATGGAGCCTACATACCAAATTTCATCAAAATCGGTCAATGCTAAGTGGCAAAAGTGGTGTTACGGCGGATGGCGGACGGCGTACGGCGGACGGCGTACGGCGTACGGCGGACGGACGGCCAAATTTTTATTCGATTTTTGGATTCTACGTACCTTGAAACGTAAACCATCAAATTTTGAGGGGGTGTTAAAAATTTTTTTTTCTTGGTCGATTCCAAAGGTTCATTATTGAAAATAATAAACCAAACGCTGCAAATTATTACACAACGGTTTATTATTTTTATATAGATCACTCGTCTACAAAATCACCAACCATCCAGTATGAAGAGAAGAATGAAAAATAAATAAATAAATAAAAAAAAATAATAAAAAAAATAAAAAAAAATAAAAAAAAATAAATCAAAATCACCAACTATTGATCGCATTTCGGTCAGCTCTAATTTGAACGGAGATTAGGCCTCTTTTGCGATTCACACTCGTGTTTTGATTTATATATATATATTTCAATATAAACCCTTAAATTTTCGTAGGGAGCGAACGGTTTGTCCTACAGAGATCCGCGTGGTCTCAAAAAATTCTAAAAATTCTATAGAATCTTAATTTGAAGGAAAAACAATACCTTTATATCGAAATTTTTTGAGTTAGGGCGTTTTCAAAATTTCAAAATTGATTTTGGAACCCTTAGGAGTGACCTACATCAACCAAAAGCTTCGGGGCACAACTAGACCCCAAATGGAGCCTACATACCAAATTTCATCAAAATCGGTCAATGCTAAGTGGCAAAAGTGCCGCGTACGGCGTACGGCGTACGGCGCACGGCGGACGGCGGACGGACGGCCAAATTTTTATTCGATTTTTGGATTCTACGTACCTTGAAACGTAAACCATCAAATTTTGAGGGGGTGTTGAAAATTTTTTTTTCTTGGTCGATTCCAAAGGTTCATTATTGAAAATAATAAACCAAAAACGATCGCATTTGTCCAGCTAAAATTTGAACGGAGATTCACACTCGTGTTTCTAATTTATCGTAAGTTTAACTCATAACTTCCATAGGGTGCGAACCATGGTCCTATAGAGCTCTGGGTGGTCTTATTCGATTCTGAAAATTAAATACAATTTTAAATTGATGAAAAACAATGGCTTTACAACGAACGTTTTTGACCTAGGGCGTTTTGAAAATTAGGAGTGACTGATATCAACCAAATCTTCGGGGCACAACTAGCCCCAAATACCAAATTTCATCAACATCGGTCCATGGTAACTAAAGAACGTCCCGTGTACGGTGGACGGACGGAACATTTTTTATTCGACCTTTCTTTCGAACATTCTACGACCTTGAAACGTAAACCAAAATTTTGCCGTCCGTCCTCCGTACGCGGCACTCTCCTTAGTTACCATGGACCGATGTTGATGAAATTTGGTATACCGGCTCCATTTGGGGTCTAGTTGTGCCCCGAAGCTTATGGTTGATGTCGTCACTCCTAAGGGGTGAAAATTAAGGGCTGAAAATTGCAAAAAGCCCAAGCTCAAAAACTATCAATATCGAAAATAGCATTGAATTTATAGAATTGAATGAGACCATCCAGAAATCTGTAGGACAAACCGTTCGCTTCCTATGGAACTGAAGGGTTAGGCTTACGATAAATCAGAAACAGTAGTGTGATTCGCAAAAGAGGTCTAATCTCCGTTCAAATTTTAGCTGACCAAAATGCGATATTGTTCGTTCTTCTGAGTTGTACTCAGTTTATTGTCCTCAGCAACTTGTAATCAAATTGCCTAATAAAGGAACCTACAACTCTTTTTTCTTCGAATTGAGGGTGAAGCGTTTATTTCTTCAATGTAAACTTGATTGTGAAGGAAAAATATGGAAGGTAGGTAGTGACAATGGCAAAGCTGTGTTCTTTGCAGGTAAGTGATCTATATTGAAAAATAATAAACCTTTGTGTAACAATTTGCAGCGTTTCAATCTCCTGTCACGTAGTCAATTGATCAAGTGTCTAGTCAATGTTTGTTTCGAAGAGGTTCTATTGATTATCGCTAGGTTCTTGAAATTCCGATTGATTTCTCAATCAACACTCAAGTCCTGTTGGAACCGAAAGACCATTCAGAGTTCTGGGTGGTCGCATTCGATTTTAATGAATCATTGCTATCTTAAATTGACGGTAAAAAATACCTTTATATCAATAGTTTTTGAGCTAGAGCGTTTTGAAAATATCAGCTATTTATCATCCCTTAGAAAAAGATGACTGCCAATAACAAAAGATTCTGGGCTCAACAAAACATATTATTATTTCAAAAGTCTGCTAAGTGGTTGAGGCACATAGCTTCCTCGTATCCATAACCCGATTATACGAGTGAAGATGATGCGGTGCATAGAAGAGTCTCAAAAATCTCACGAAAATTACATTTATAAGGGACAACAATTTATTAAAGTTAACATTTTCGTATGCTTTTAATATGATCGATATTTTTGAGGAAATATAATTTCCTCAATCCTCAAACAATCCCTAAAAATCTCATTGAAGTCGGATGGAAAATGTTTAGAAGGCGCATGCACATTGGGTACAGCCAGCCTGGGGGGATGATTTTCATAGGGGACCATCTACACTCCAAACCCCATAATCCCAGAAAATTTCTTTGCAATCGGACAATAACTCCATTTAGTTATGGAGTTTACATGACAAGGATTTCTTGAAAATCACACAGACAGACAGATACGGAACTAAAATTGTTCAGGAAGGTCTGAAACATAAAATGCGAGTGGAAATTTTGATTTTGGACGACTTTTTATTTCAATCTTGAAAAGTGAAAACTACTTCCGCTACCTCGGTAGACTCCGAGATAATAGGAAAAACTAGATTGAGTTAAGATTCTGGCAACATGTAAAATGATGCACCATTTCTTAAATTCCTTTAAATCATAGCTGAGTTTCTCTGGAGAGATTTCCAATTCATAATCGTTTTTTGACACGGCAAAAAATACCCTCCTTAATTTTTGTTTCATCTTTGGCTAGGACTGGTAGGGATGGCAACGATATATCGATATATTTATATCGACATAGTGAACCGATATTATCGGTCAATATCGATATATTCACCGATATATCGCGACCTGTTTTCTATTAATTTTTTTTAAAGTAAAAATTAAAGATTGATATGAATGGACGAAAAGGGCTACACCTGTAAAAACATCAAGTAATTTTATTCCAAATTTTGTAGGTAGTGATGGGCTGATTTCAGACTGTTGACTTCAGCTCAGACATGATTATGTAGGTACTTACATGAATGTTTTACACCTACAGTGGCTATCAAGGCTCAGTAAATTACGTGACTTGAATCAAAACTAATAGAGGCTCGTCTAGATTAAAACTACTTACTATACGAAGTGAAGCAGGTTTTAACAACAATTATTTTCAATTTTGAAGGATCATGATTGTCTACAGTACCTATACCCCTGTCAATTTATCAATTAATTCAACATTGCAATGACGTTTTCGCACTTTTTTCCAGTTTTCAAACAACGAATTTCGATCATTCATACCCAGTAACTTTTGAAAGTAGGTTAATATTTATTTCACCAGGTTTTTTCAAATATAACTTCCGATGTGTTGAGTATATCGATAATATTTCTTCCAAAATGATGTTTGTTTTTTTCAATTCACCTACCTACCTACTTCTTCAAGTTTTTCCAAGTAGATACTCCGATATGTCCATAAATGTCATCCTAAATGAATTTTATATTGTTTTAAAACGATTAAATTCACCTACCTACTTCACACGTTTTTAAAGTACATATTCCGATATATCGAAATATCGATATATTTTCTCCGATATATCGAAGGTATCGATATCTCAATGACGATATATCGTTTGATCGATATATCGATATATTTCATTCGATATGCCATCCCTAAGGACTGGTCGGTTTTTTTATGATCCTCCATTTTGTCATTGTGATGACATCTCGAACCTGTTTGTTCGTTGCATAGTTACGAAAAGATATGAATATAAACAACCACGCCTATTCGCATTTTATAAACTTTTTGCACCCATGAGGTTTTTTTAAGTGAGATCGAAAAAAGCAGGCTGACCATGAATCGCGCACTCACCCGTTACTTTCGTCTAGAGCAGAAAGAAGAATTACTTTCAGCCCCCAAAGGTACGTAAGTGCCTACTTCATCTCCATGTACGAATTAAGCGCTCTCCTGATGTTCACACGTTAGATAGCATGTTAGGCTCGTAAGCGTTTTACAGCTTCTTCGTCTAGACGAATCTGGCGTACTTAGCACGGGACAAATTTTAGGGAATTTGACTCTAGCAACCTCTTTGTTGAAGCAAATTTGAGGCGAAGTTGGTTTAACGACAAATCAGAAACAAGCGTGTGAATCGCAAAAGAGGCCCTCCGTTCAAATGTCAGCCGACCAAAATGCGGTCGCTGTTCGTTTCCTCGAGTTGTACTCAGTTTTGAGTCCTTAGCAAGTCCTTAGTTTTGTTCGTCATTCCGCGGTACTTTTCTTAGTTTCCATGGACTGATTTGGTTTATATTTGGTATATGGGCTCCATTTGGGGTCTAGTTGGGCCGCGAAGCTGTTGGTTGATGTCAGTCATTTCTAAGGTGTGAAAATTAAGGGTAGACAATTTTAAAAGTGCCCTACCTCAAAAACTCTTGATATAAAAGTGTCGTTTTTTCATCAATTTCAAATAGTTAATTTTTAGAACTTTTAGAGACCTCTTTGAGAGAGCTCTGTAGGACAAACCATTCGCTCCCTACTAGAACTTAAGGGTCGGACTTACGATAAATCAGAAACACGAGTGTGAATCGCAAGAGAAGCTTAATATCTGTTCAAATTTTAGCTGACCAAAATGCGATCGCTGTTCGTTTCTTCGATTTGTACTCAAATGTTCGACCTTAGCAACCAGAAATAAAATTTCTAAATGAAGGAATTTTTGATTTCTTCGAATGGAGTGTGAAGCTTTTATTTCATCTAAATAAACTCGATTATGAAGCGAAAACTTGGTTGGTAGGTAGTGACAATGGCAAAGCTGTGTTCTTTGCTGGCGAGTGATCTGTACAGAAAAATAATAAACCTTTGGGTAATAATTTGCAGCGTTTTTGATTCAATTTTGAAATGATGCTGGCAAACAATATTTAAATGACATGTTTTACATTTCAAGGTAGAATCCAAAAATCTAATTAACAAAATTCCTTCCATACGCCGTGGGCGGTACTTCCCTTAGTTTCAATGGATCAATGTTTCTGAAATTTGGCAAATTTCAGATGACTGGGGGAGCCAAAAATGGTTGTTCACGTGCGGAGGTTACGTCATAAATAAGCGGTGCATATTATGGATCATTCTCGGCGGTTGTATTTACGTCCCAGTGTTGATATGGCTCTTCAACAAGGTCTTCAGGATGGTGGATATTGGTAAGAAAGTGTCTTGACAGTTACCATGGCAACTTCTGTTCTGATTTTGGTAAAACGTGGAAGAACAAATTAATTAAATTTACCACGATTAAATTTAATGTCCACATCTCGATTGAAGGGTAATCATCTACTAACATTCTAAGAACAAGAAAAGTGTGACTTAGTGGAAACATGGCATACTAAGCCATGATAACCTCTGAAAATATTATAGTTATGGCATAGTTACTTTTTGCATATTATGTTGTATGGCTTGACATGACCTAAAACGGAGAAGTTTTCTACTGATCGGTATAATCGAAACTCTTGAGTCCTCCGGGAATTTTCAGTCCTCTGTCCGTAATTTAGATTTTTTTTTGACCAAAATTTTTCGTTTTTTTCCCTCTTTATCAAAAGTCTGTGTTTCATCTATTCGATCAATTGGCTTCCCTCCATTACATCAGCTATCTAGACTAATTAATGAAATAGCTTAAAATCTATCTCCCTCACATCCCACACCATAGGTTTGCATCTGTCATCACCATTAATCTCCACAGGAATATTTTAGGCATCCTCTCTATTTTACTTTTTGAAGACAAACTACCACCTGGTGGATACTAGGAGGATTCTGTGGTCTAGAGATGTCCGATACTTCAAAAGTATCGATATAATATCGTATCGATACATCTAGAAAGTATCAAAAAGTATCGATACGATACTTTCAAAAAGTATCGATATTTTGAAGTATCGATACTTTTCGATACTTTCACAAAAATGGGTGAAATTGTCGTTTATGTTTCTCTCCATCATTGTGACATCTCTCCATCACGAGGATAATAATTAGTATAGAATAAACAAAACAATAAATCACTCATTTTGTTATTTATAACTTGTTTTTGTTTAGGCACCTGTTTTCTTATTGCACTTGTTTGGGTTAAAATTTTGGTGGTCCTTCCTCGATTATGGAGGACAGCAGGTTATCATAGAGAGCTGGAAGTGGTGATACATCATCTTTGTTAAATTTGTTGAAATTTGTTGGTCTCCCAACAATCTACGTAGAGGTAGAGGTACTGTCAAGTAAGTACCTTCATGTCGTAGGTGTTGAAACAGATAAAATGTGAGATATAAAAAAGTATCGCTTCCGATACTGGAAAAAAAGTATCGATACTACGATATATATCAGGGAAAAAAAGTATCGATATGTATTGATACTTTTTTCAAGAAGTATCGATACTTTTGGGACATCCCTACTGTGGTCGATTGTTTGCCTGTCCCACAGCTCGACCTATCTGCCTCACCACATTTTTCTTTGGAGTCCGTGGATACGGGAGATCGAATTGGACCGTATTTTTTTTATAGTGAGGGAGATAGATTTGAAGTGAGGGAGGATAGATTTTCATTTACTAGGTAGGTAGGTACCTATCTAGAGTAGCATCTAGACTTCAGGGTTCTTTAAATAGACGTACCTACAGTATACTTGTAATATGTCTCCCCTACCTACCACAAAAAATGGTGTAGCCCCTACCTACCCGCAAACTCGCAAGAAAAATTAGATGGCATTATATCAATCCAAGTATTTTCTTCCTAGTACTAAATATTCTCAGAATGATGGGGAAAAAAAAAACAAAAAAAAAAAACAAAAAAATCCATGGCCATTATTTAAATATTTTATGGACGAGCCTGAAAAGGATAGTTACCTACCGGGTTACCTGTAAAACTATGATGAGCCTCAAAAGACTCAATGCCGAGTTACTTACCTGAGCATGACATCTCATCTCGACAATCAATAGAAATTTAAAAAAAGAAAATTATTATGTAAAAAAAAATCCATCGAACTTTTATTCATAAAACGAAGTCTTTGGAAACTTCTAAAGTTTTCGTTCGATTCCTTGATATTATCAAGGATTTCACGTTGCCGCATGCGCCGATGATAAAATGCCGTTACAGTCCCAAATGTGCGTACTTTGAAACGTAAACCAACAAATTTTGAGGGGGATTAAAAATTTTGTTGTCAATTCGAAAGGTTCATTGTTGAAAAATGTCACCCAATTCGGATAGAATGTGTAGAAGACCAGAATTTTTCTCGCAGAGACTACAATCAATCCGGGGATGATGATTTTCATAGGGGACCATCTACACCCCAGCCCGCACAACCCCGACACACAGATTGGGTCTCAGACAGATAGTCACAAATCAAAAATTGTTCCAGAAGGTTTAAAGCCCGTGGAAATTTTGATTTTGCAGTACATTTTATTAAATCCTTGTAAAGTGAAAATAATGCTATTAACTTGGCAGATTTGGAAGCAAAACGTTGAGCTTTGTTTTTTACATACATTTTTAACATCTTATACTACGCTGCTAAACCTCGATAAATGATGATCAACATTCAAAAAGCCTACGTTGAAACATGTTTCTAGATAGGTAGCGAACTCGGCAATGAGGCTCAAACAGCGTTTCCTATCTCCCTCACTAGACCACTATCTCCCTCACTCTCCAATTTTAAAAAATTTCAAGTTCTCGTTGAAATACGAAAATTTCTGAAGCAATAATGGTACGGGTGCTATTACACGATTTCCAAAATGCAAATTAAAAAAAAAAATAAGTAAAAAAGTATACTCTGAATAATGGTGGTTGTGGCCTTCCAAAATTCCTTACTTGTGGAGAATGACCCATGCCCCAATGGCACTCAGCCTCATTAAGAAATATTCTTTCTTAATGACATTAAAGCGTTACAACTTATGAACAAATGTTCCAAAAACCTCGTACAAGGACAGCACCCGAAAAATTTAATTTCCAAGGTAAATGACTCTGTTATTTTGCAGACTACTCCAGATCTGGCTTCCTCATCAACACGCATGGATGTCACATCCTAGATCTGAACCCGTTCGATTTGAGGCTGGCCAACTATTTCAAAGATGCTGATCCCATTAACTGCAACAAAAGCGGCTTGCCTAGTTTGGTTCGGGCCACCATGACCTACAAGTTGATCATCGACATGTCGGTTGCTCACCTCTACACCGATGAGCCATTCCTTTGCTGCTATAGACCTTTTAGCAGATTAGAAACTCCCAAGAACGTAACAATTGAGATGGGCAACCTAACATACCCAAAGGCTGTCGATTCCTCGATTCTGTTAGTATATTGTTAATAAGAAAGAAAAAGATAAATAAGAATAAGAGAGAAGAAAACATTTAGTTTATTATGAAACTAACACTACATTCACAATACATACCTTTAGATTCAGCGTCAAAAATTAATGAAAAAAAATGTATCACACTTGGGGTCAACCTTCATCTCAATTTTGGCGCAATCCAGGGGGTGTGCATGTTTGTACGCTCACTGAACGGGTGAAAAATCGGTTGAGGAGTCTAAAAGGAGTCCAGGGTTGCCAAGAAAGTGTACAGCGGACGGACGGAAAATTTTTTTTTCGATTTTCGGATTCTACGTAGGTACCTTGAAACGTAAACCAACAAATTTTGAGGGGGGGGGGGGTTAAATTTTTTTTCTTGGTCGATTCCAAAGGTTTATTACTGAAAATAATAAACCAAAATGGCAAATTGTAAAATATCCAAAAATGTTCTTCTCCAATTTAAAAACATTCAATTTTTAAAATCCATTGAGACCACCCAGAACTCCGTAGACCAACCATTTGCTTCAAATAAATGAGAAACAAGATCTGCTCCTTTTCTAATTCGCCCGCTCAGACTCGGCACGAGGAGTTTATTTAAAGGATTCAGTTCTCTCACCGCTAAGACGCTGGAAAAGTTTGAAAAATAATATCTTTTTTAAGAATTTATGGATTTTAGCACTTTACTCGTCGAAAATTAATGCTTTCTTGTTTCAGTCACGGTAAATCATGTTACAACATCAACGGAAGTGCAGTCGTAACTGAAGAGTTTGTGACGGTCATCTGCTATACAATGAAAAAACAGATCTTCAAAGATCTCTTCGCCTTCCCCAAGAATCCCTACAACCTGCTCGACCCTGAGTTCAAAAATGGAGTTGATTCCGACAATCTGAGCGTCCTCATCATCGGATTTGACGGGATGTCTCGCCTCAATTTCATACGTCAAATGCCACGTACGTTGAATTTTTTGGAAGAACACGACGTCGTCAGCCTCCGGGGATACAACAAAGTTGGGGACAACACGCTTCCCAACCTCGTCCCTTTGCTGACGGGCTACAGCGAAGAAAGCTTGAAGAAAGTCTGTTGGCCGAATGAACTATCTGTGTTTGATAACTGCACCTTCCTTTGGGATCTCTTCAAGAAACAAGGGTATGTCACTGCATTTGGTGAAGATGGAGCACCCTTAGGGACATTTACCTACCAGAAAAGAGGCTTCAGAAAAAAACCAGCTGACTTTTATCCGAGAACTTTCGACCTGCTTTCAGTAAAAACGCTAAGAAGGTACAAAAAAATGAACTATAATATTTGCCTCGGGGACCGATTTGCTTCCAAGATTTTCAATGACTTGATCAAAAGTTTCGTGTACTCGATGAGGCATCAGCTAACGTTTGGGTTCTTTTGGGGTAACACTTTGAGTCATGACTTCCTGAACCTTCAGAAAATTGGTGATGTTGATTTTCTTGACCTTCTCATCTTCATGGATGAACTGGGTATATTTAATCATACGATATTGGTGGTGATGAGTGACCATGGCCAGAGGTGGGGCTCATTCCGACGGACGCTCCAAGGTTTGCTCGAAGCGAGGCTGCCATTTGTACATTTTCTGTTCCCAAAATGGTTTCACAAAAAATACTCTTCAGCTTTTGCAAACTTGAAAATTAACCGCGAAAGACTCACAACGCCGTTCGATATCCATGAAACTATAAAAGACATCTTGGATTTATCGAAAATCTCAAATAGAGAAATAGACCTGTACACAGATCAGCAAGATAGAAGAAACGGGACGTCTCTATTTCGGCCAATTTCCACGAATCGGACTTGCAACAAAGCTGGAATTCCAGATGAATATTGTGCTTGTCACAACCTAGTTTCTGTATCTCCCAAGTCCGGGACGGTTCGAGAAGCTGCTCACAAGGCAGTTGACCACTTGAATAATCTACTGCGGAATTACAGCCAGTGTGCGGTACTAAACTTCTCCGCAGTCGTCAATGGAAGGATACTGGATGTTGTTGAAGATAATACGGAGGATCGACTAAAAACACTCCCAGACAATTTATTCAACGACTACGTCATCTCTTTTAATACCACGCCAGGAGGTGGATTGTTTGAGGCAACTGTAAGGCACAAAATGAATTCCGTATTTTCAGTAATCGGCAAAATCAGCAGAATGAACATGTACTCAAACCAAAGTAGATGCATGCCGAGTTACAGTCTCAAAGTCTACTGTTACTGCATAAATAGCACTGTTGTGTAGCATTGTGATAACTGCAGTACGTCAACTTATGGTCAACCTTCCATCTAAGTAATATATTTTGATCATAACAGACTTCTTTTCAAAACATTTATAATACCTAGATTAGTAGGACAGAAGTTTCTAGAACAGTTGTGAATCCAATGCTTTAGCTGCCAAGTTGGATAAGGAGTACATTATCCTCACATAGACATAGAAAACCGAGTGGTGCAATTATTATTGAATTTATCAAAGAACTAATAATTTTCTAACATAAAGTATCTTTATTATCTACGTACCGTATTGGAGAATCCGTAGTAACCAGCAAGTCGAGTACCTACAGGAGGCGAGCGCTTTCGATGTAAGGACATCATCTTCAGGCCGTCGAGAAAGTACTAAAGTTTATCAGTCCGTCGTTCTATTTATATAGTCTGGGTGAAAGGGAGGTGAAAGGATCAGAAAGGAAAGGGGGCCACGTGGTAAACAGACTACGTGGTGAAAGGTTGTTTGTCTGTCATGTCAAGTGAAAGGGAGAGATAAAACTAATCTATTCGCTAATTGTACATTCATCAAATGGTGACCATGTGATCCTCTATTCTAAACTATGAATACTTATATTATAAACTAGCTTACATAACTAACTTATTGCTAATTTTTTGTTTTTAATTTTTAATTTTGGTTACTAAAACCAAAAATAATAATTTTTTAAAAACATTATGTAGGTAGTATTTAAGTTAGAAATAGATATAGATATAAGTAAACCATTTTAGCAATAAGTTAGTTGTGTAAGCTAGTTTAAAATATATCCATAGTTTAGAATAGAGGACCACGTGGTCACCACTTGCTGGTTACGACGGATTCTCCAATACGGTACGTAGGTAATAATTACATTATTATAACTAGCGGAGCTAACCCCATTTATTTAATACCATAAAATATAATGTTCAAAAAGTTGATGGTTTTATAATTTTTGAACCAACATCATTCAGAATTTTCCCTCGCTATGATGGGTTTTTTTTAAACCATGTTTTGAGGGCCTCTTAGGTTTCTATGGAATTACCTACCTAACATTACCTACCGTCTCTTCGCAGTTGATACTACGAGTAAACAAGAATCATCTCTACAGTTACCAATATAACAAATCATTGGTGAATTTTCGCCCAGCTGGTTTGATAACAGTTTGCTGCTTCCAGCTTGATGATTTTTTAAGATACTTTATTGGAAAACAGTGTTTCTCAAACCAAAATAGTAATCTTAACTATTATTTTTATACAAGTGAGTGATCTGTATCTTACTTATTACGTGCGGTAGGCGTGCAACGTAGTCGATTGAATAAATTCAGTAGGTACCCACATTTCAGTAGGAGAAGATACGCATTTCTCAACTATTGGCGCACAAGAAGAAGCGTGATTTTCAGCCAAAGATAGAAACTATCATGATTTGGAGGAAATCTTCTGAGCAAAATTGTCATGGTGAGCACCAAGATGAGTATGCTAATCACTTCCTTACTTCAGCTTTCAAAAGTACCAGTTTTTCAACACATTTGAAGGTTGAAAAAAAAAGTTCACCAAAATCAAAATTTCCACTCGCGTTTTACGTTTTAGACCTTCCTGAACAATTAAGTTCCGTGTCTATCTGTGTGTCTGTCATGAAATCGATGAAATTTTCAGGGTTTGTTCATATTGGCTTGTAGATGGTCTCCTATGAAAATCATTGCCCCCGGATCGATAATAGCCTCTGCGCATGCGCACACGTTAAATTAGAACAGTAACTTCTATATAAATTTTCCTCCCGAATAAGATGAAATTCTGAAAGACTATGCCGGTTGACGTTAAGATGGTCCCCTATGAGGGTAGGAGTCACCCACTTGGCAGACTTTTTCTTCCGAGTGTACCAAGGTGGCGGAAGCTATGTTTTCACTTTTCAAGGTTGAAAAAAAGTTCTCCAAAATCGAAATTTCCCCTAGCGTTTTACGTCTCAGACTTTTCTGAACAATTTTGGTTCCGTGTCTGTCTGTCTGTGTGTCTGGCATAAAATCCTTGTAGGTAACTGGCATAACGGTACGAAGTTATTGTCCGATTTCGATGAAATTTTCAGGGATTATGCGGGTTGGCGTGTAGACGGTCCCCTATGAAAATTATCACCCCTGGACTGGTAGTAGCCGCTGCGCATGCGCAAACGTGAATTCCTTTTAACAGCCATAACTTCTACATTTTCCATCCGATTTCGACGAAATTTTCTAGGATTGTTCAGATTTGCGAGTAGATGGTCCCCTATGAGGGTAGTGGAAGGTACTTAGAGATTGATGTTTTGAGATTAACTATTATGCATCGGATCATCTGTACAATCGGGTTATGGATACGAGGAAGCTATGTGCCACACCCACTTGGCAGACGTTCTTTGTCTCTTTTCAACTTCTGGTTTTACTTTTTGACCAGTCCATGTTTGACATGTTGTGTACCTAAGCTACCCCCAACTTCATGCTGTTTTCCAACTTCAAACCTACTTTCTTACCTGTATTTCTTATTTTTGTAGTCAACTTCTTTTGTGGGTATTTTCATCGCTGGAAGTACTTGTAATGTTTGCTCTCAGAAGATGGAGTTGGGTAGTGCTATGATAATATGACAAGCAAACTCCTAATCTCCATATATTTCCATAGGTAGAGGTCGAAGAGATTCGCCTGCCAAAATCCGTGTCTTCGCACTCTTCAAGCTCATGGTGTTAGCCGTTTTTCTTCTTTTTATCGGCTTCTGGATTTTGCTTCACTTCGCTTCGGACATTTTCCACCGCCCAGATCCTTGCCAAAGATCATGTGAGTTGAAAAACCAATGAAGAGTCCTACAGATTGAATAAAATCAACTCTCTCGTAGAGTAATACCAATATTATTAGTCAATTATCAGAAATCCGAAAATACAAGCCCAGCCAATGCATTGCTTACGGTCTATGCAGTGACTGGCGTGCATGGCATAAGTTCTACTTTTATACCTAATTATCATGTCTTGACGATTGATCAGGGCCACTTCAAGAGTATGTGGTGATGACCACCGGCTGTCGGATCCTCAACATGGCGCCTCACGAACTCGACCTCCTCCCATTCTTCAGCCTTGATGCTAACCCTGCCCCTATCGTCTGCGAAGGGTCTGATAGAGGTGAGCATCAACAATAGTGACTGCGAGAGAGATTATTTCATGAATGTCAGCTACTTACTCTTTGTCAATCTCAAATAGATTGACGACTGGACTGAATTGTGTAACGTAGGGTATGTAAGTAAAAAAGTAAAGTAAACAACCATTTCAGGTTGACTCGTCCGACTGTCATTCCTGGCGTCGCGGACGTCATCAGCTGTCTTCCAATGGGAAGATCAGAATTGGTTCTGACTTCGCTCATGGCTTCCTATTGCCTCACCGCCCTGGGTTGTGACGAGGGGGGCGGCGAGCCTCAACTACCCGAAAACACGCCCGGTGACCGAGACTTGAACTCACGATCTTTCCCGCAGAGATCGGTTCTTATCTCGACCCCGAAACGCGTCGGCGAACGATCACGGTTACCGGAACCCACGTAACGTGGAGAATGGTTGTCTTAACCTTTTGCGTACGCAAGACTGACAAGTTGAATCAAGCGTTGCGGACGTATAGCATGTGTCACATGCAAGCCGCCATTTGCTACCTAAGACGCAGCTCATTCTGCAATGATGAGTTAGCCTGGACGTCTTGGTATTTACATTGATGTCGAAATTTCAGAACACTTTTACTAATATTGTTGGTGTTCCAAATTGAGTCAAATTTTCCTAATTTCCCCGACTGATTTGTAATCTTGATGAATGGCTGGACCCTACGATCAAGTAATCTTTTCCGTAACTCATCTAAAATCATTACTATTTCATTCTTGAAAATGAGGCAAGATTCGACAATCGATTTTACTAATTTTTCAATGGACGATTTTCATGGGTTCTGATCGGCGGAATTCTTTCATATTTTGAACAAATTGTGCTACTCACCTTATATTCAACTTATGGGACACCCTGTATTCATCATATTAACGAAGTAAATCGACGGGGAAATAGGGTTGCAGTGCGTTGAGAGCTTCATTTAAGACTCCTCCCTCTTCTCCTTCCTATAGAGTAACGATTTCTCTCAGGTAGCCTCTCATGTTTAAGAGTCCTATGGAGAGTAAAAAATAGTTTTTTGATGAGTGAGTGAGAACAATGGCGGTCGGAAAGTGGGTTATTGTGATTGACTCACTCTAAACCGATCTTCTTTTTAACTTTATACCTCATGCAGACGTAGATGTGAAATTTTGTTCCTAAACTGTTCAAAAGTTTCATACTTATTTGAGGGAGTTGAAAAGTATGATATTTCGCATTGTAGGTATCGAGGTTGTTTTTTTCAACCCCCCGAATATAAATTTCAGGTGAACTGGTGAAGTCAACCACTACTCACTTGTACCTGGATATGGAAGTGGCGAAGAACTACACCAAAAACGACTTTCATTGTTGCTACAAACCCTTCAGGAGATTGACAGCGAGCTATAATGCCAGCGGAGAGTACGACCAGTTTATCGACTACATGAATGTGTAAGTACATTATCATAGAAAACTGACATTTTAATCCCGATCAATATTCAACATTATCAGTCAAAAATATCGTCCTAAGAATCATAATATAAATATGGATCAACACTTGTAGTGGATTACAGTTAGCAGTGTCGTATATTGGAGACAAAACCTTCAAGTCTAAGAACAAAATTTGTTTGAGCTTTATTTAATAATGCTCTGGAAGTTGTTACTTACATTACTCTGTGCAGTAGCACAAGAACAGCTTGGCATGATGTAGGTAATAACATTCTTGACATTCAGTGTAGAGTGCAGATGGACGCCGTAAAACCTCTTTATAATTGGGATCTTGTTTCAGATACCTTGATTACTGTATTCCCATTCTATTCAACAACCACACCTTGATTACCTTCCAATTTGTTTACGTTGTCTGTAAAGATGCAATACAAGAGATGCAAAGCACCAACCAAACTTTAGCGTTCTACGAAGACTACTTCACATTTGCAGTAGACAAAGAAACTGAAAATGAGGTAAGACCTCCTATTATTATTAGTCTTCCTACCGTACCATCCTAATTAGGTACTTTACATTATTGTTTTGTATTGTCTAAATCCTGAAAATACAGGGTGTCCCGAAAACGCCCCCCCCCCCCACCCTTCTAAAATCGTCCAGATAGTGTTGAAATTTTTTTTTTGTTGGAATTTCCATGATTTTGGTTTATTATTTTCAATAATAAGCCTTCGGAATCGAGCAAGAAAAAAAAAATTTTGACACCCCCTCAAAATTTGATGTTTTACGTTTCAAGGTACGTAGAATACGAAAATCGAATAAAAAAATTTCCGTCCGTCCGCCGTACGCCGTACGGGGCACTTTTCTTAGCAACACTAGATTGCAGATTTGCTAGATTGCATTGTAGATTTGGTTCAAATTTGGTATATGGGCTCCATTTGGGGTCTAGTTGTGCCGCGAAGCTTTTGGTTGATGTAGGTCACTTCTAAGGGGTGAAAATTAAGGGTTGAAATTTTCAAGAGTGCCCTAGCTCAAAAACTCTCGAAATAAAGGTATCGTTTTTTCACCAATTTTAAATAGTATTGAATTTTTAAAAATTTTTGAGACCACCCGGAGCTCTGTAGGACAAACCGTTCGGTCCCTACGAGTACTTGAAGGTTTTCCTTCGATAAAACAGAATCATGAGTGTGAATCGCAAAAGAGGTCTAATCTCCATTCAAATTTTATCGGACTAAAATGCGATCGCTGTTCATTTCTTCGATTTGTATACAGTTTTGTCTTCTGCGTAACCAGTAATCAAATTTCCATATGAAGCTTTCTATTTTCCAATCGAGTGTGAAGCGTTTAGTTCTTTTTAATAAACTTGATTGTGAAGGTGTGAAGCCAGTATGGTGTGGAAGGTACTACCTAGCTGGTAGGTAAAAAAGCCCCCCTTCCCCCTCTCTTTTTTCGGAGAGACTTATTATTAAGGGGGTCTCTGTCGGTCGCCGTTCGTTCTTAGTATTTCGCGACATTGAAGGCGCAAAAAGAACGATATGAAGAAATCACAAAGTAAGTGAGTTATTCATTTACTACGAAGACATAATGTATAATGTTCAATTTCTCCCTTGCGAGGGAAAAACATTAAATCATGTTTAATGTTTTTCCCTCGCAAGGGAGAAACTCAGCTGATCAGTGACCACTCAGGCGCCTTCAGCATTCTCCATTGACCCTGCTTCTCAAATTTCAGCTTCCTGCGTTCAACAGGAGAGAAAATGGCTTTGGAGCTCACTCAGCTGATCAGTCACCCTTCAGGCGCCTTCAGCATTCTCCATTGACCCTGCCTCTCAAATTTCAGCTTTCTGCGTTCAACAGGAGAGAAAATGGCCTTGGAGGTCACTCAGCTGATCAGTGACCACTCAGGCGCCTTCAGCATTCTCCATTGACCCTGCTTCTCAAATTTCAGCTTCCTGCGTTCAACAGGAGAGAAAATGGCCTTGGAGCTCACTCAGCTGATCAGTGACCACTCAGGCGCCTTCAGCATTCTCCATTGACCCTGCTTCTCAAATTTTAGCTTCCTGCGTTCAACAGGAGAGAAAATGGCCTTGGAGCTCACTCAGCCGATCAGTGACCACTCAGGCGCCTTCAGCATTCTCCATTGACCCTGCCTCTCAAATTTCACCTTCCTGCGTTGAATAGGAGAGAAAAAAGTCTGCCAAGTTGGGTGGGCAGTATAGCTTCCTCACTCATTGTAACATGGACGTATAGAATCAGTTGGCGAAAAAATTATGATTCAAAGAGTTATTGAATACCAAAATATTAGCGGTCCACCGTCTAGGACCTAACCCACACAATCCCTGAAAATTTCATCGAAATCGGTTGAATAGTTGCGGAGTTTTGGTTGTAACAATAAATTTAAAGTTCGCGCATGCGCAGCGGCTATTGCTTGACCAATTTGATTGAAACTTATAGGGTGTCTCTTAGAAGTTAGTCCCTAACTAACCTCCAAATTTGAGCAAAATCGGTTCATTAGAAACCGAGAAACCGAGGTCCCAGGAAATTCACGTTTGCGCATGCGCACTCGCTCCTATTGGTCCGAAGGTGCTGAAATTTATAGGGGACCGTCTACGACCTAACCCGCACAATCCCTGAAAATTTCATCAAAATCGGACCACAGGTTAGTATAGTTTTGCCCGTTGCAAATTTGCGTGTCGGAATTCACAGAATGACCCCCAGCCCTAAAACATTAAACATGTTAAAAAAATGTTGGTGGGTAAAAAACGCTGCAAATCATTGCTCAAAGGCTTCTTCACTCTTCAGATCACTGATCAGCTGAGAGAGCTCCGAAGCCATTTTCAATCCTATTGAATGGAAGTGCTCTTCCAGGCGTCTCCAGCATTCGAGGAGATCTTCTTCACTCTTCAGATCACTGATCAGCTGAGTGAGCTCCAAAGCCATTTTTACTCCTATTGAATGGATGTGCTTTTCCAGGCGTCTCCAGCATTCGAGGAGATCTTCTTCACTCTTCAGATCACTGATCAGCTGAGTGAGCTCCAAAGCCATTTTTACTCCTATTGAATGGAAGTGCTCTTCCAGGCGTCTCCAGCATTCGAGGAGATCTTCTTCACTCTTCAGATCACTGATCAGCTGAGTGAGATCCAAAACCATCTTTACTCCTATTGAATGGAAATGCTCTTCCAGGCGCCTCCAGCATTCGAGGAGATCTTCTTCACTCTTCAGATCACTGATCAGCTGAGTGAGCTCCGAAGCCATTTTCAATCCTATTGAACGCAGGAAGCTGAAATTTGAGAGGGAAGGTCAAGGGAGAATACAGTTGGTGGTAGGTGCTATTGATGGAGAACCAGTGATCTATACAGAAGGGTGATCTATACTGAAAATAATAAACCTTTGAGCAATGATTTGCAGCGTTTTTTCCAAGGATCTCAAATATGACCACGGTGCGAAATCGTGCGCAACCCACACCATATTCGTTTTTTCAAATGAGACCCCCCCCCACCCCCCCCCCCATTTTTTATTGCAGATTCGGATTCTACGTGAAATTTCATGAACATTTCACCAGTCAACCGATTAATTTTTTTATTGCCCGCAACCCGCTCAGCGCGCGCTCAAAGATGCCCAACGCGAGGTTGCGTCAAAATGTGCATGTACGGTACTACCCAAGTGTGACACATGATATTTTAGCATTTTTTACGCTGAATCACGTCGTGATAATAATTTATTAATTTTACTGCATTTTGATCACATTTTTTAACGAAAAATAAACGTTTTAAACAGAAAATGGCCTTTTTACTCAATATTTACTCCTAAAATGGTATTTTTACTCATTTTTTAGTCACTACTAGAATGGTATTTTTCCAATTATCTTGGAAAAAAGTTTTTGAGTAAACAAGATGGTTTTGCCCTTAAAAAAGGCCATTTTCTTTTTTAAAAAGTTTATTTTTCATCGATAGTCAGAATAAAATACAGTCAAATTAAACAACTAACATCACCAGTGATTCAGCGTAAAAAAAAACGTCTGCCAAGTGGGTGTGGCACATAGCTTCCTCGTACCCATAACCCGATTATATAGATTATCAGATGCATAGTAGTTAATCTGAAAACACCAATCTCTAAGTACCTTTCACTACCCTCATAGGGGACCATCTACACGCTAATCTGGGCAATCCTAGAAATGTTATGGCTGTTCCAAGGATTTTACGTATGCGCATGCGCAGTGGCTACTATCAGTCCGAAGGTGATGATTTTCATAGGGGACCATCTAAATACTAATCTGTAACATCCCTGAAAGTTTAATTGAAATCGGATGGAGAATGTAGAAGTTATGGCCGTTACAAGGAATTCACGTTTGCGCATGCGCAGCAGCTACTATCGGTCCGGGAGTGATGATCTTCATTGGAGACCATCTACAACCTAATCCGCATAATCCCTGAAAATTTCATCAAAATCGCGTAGAAAATGTGGAAGTTATGGCCGTTACAAGGAAATTCACGTTTGCGCATGCGCAGTGGCTTCTATCAGTCCGAAGGTGATGATTTTCATAGGGGACCATCTAAATACTAATGTGTAACATTCCTGAAAATTTCATCGAAATCGGATGCAGAATGTAGAAGTTATGGCCGTTACAAGGAATTCACGTTTGCGCATGCGCAGTGGCTACTATCAGTCCGAAGGTGATGATTTTCATAGGGGACCATCTAAATACTAATCTGTAACATTCCTGAGAATTTCATTGAAATCGGATGGAGAATGTAGAAGTTATGGCCGTTACAAGGAATTCACGTTTGCGCATGCGCAGTCGCTTCTATCAGTTCGAGGATGATGATTTTCATAGGGGACCGTCTACACACCAACCCGCACAATCTCTGAAAATTTCATCGAAATCGGACAATAACTTCGTATAGTTATGCGCGTTACAAGGAATTCATGACAGACGGACAGACACACAGACACACAGACAGACAGACACACAGACACACGGACACACAGACACACAGACACGGAACCAAAATTGTTCAGAAAGGTCTAAAACGCAAAACGCGAGTGAAAATTTTGATTTTGGAGAACTTTTTTTTTTCGTCCTTGAAAAGTGAAAACAAAGCTTCCGCTACCTTGGTAGACTCGGAAGCAAAAACTAAAATATCATGTGTCACACTTGGGTACTTTGTTACCTACACTGCACATTTTGACGCAACCTCGCGGTTGCGCATCTTTGAGCGCGCGCTGAGCGGGTTGCGGGTGACAAAAGGGGTGAAATTTTCACGAAATTTCACGTAGAATCCGAATCGGCAATAAAAAATGGGCGGTCTCATTTGAAAAAACGAAGTTGGTGTGCGTTGGTCATGTTTGATATCCTTGAGAAAAAATCACGATTCCAAAAAAAAAAAAAAAAATGTTTACCACTATCTGAAAGATTGTAGCAGAGGAGGGGGACGTTTTCAGGGACACATTATTATGATCGTAATTTTCCTCGTCTATTAAAAATTAGATGGTAACCACGTGCATTAAATTATGTTTCGATGAAACAAAGTAGTTAGGGTAATAGCTAATCGTTTTGCCTACCATAATCTACAAGTACGTGTCTAGGTTTTCTAATATATTAAGTCGAAGGTCATACTAAAACTCCAAACTATAGTTGGCGCGATGGCCGTCATGAGATACCCTAACAAATTGTACCAAAATTGAACTATACAAGTAGGTACCCCTAGTTTTGCCCGGGACGCCCTCTGAGACTAGGAAAGATATACAGGGCGTCTACAAAACAGGTCTCCTTCCTTCAAGGGGTCGATTCTACAACTAATTTGCAACAAAAAATGTTCCAGCAATTTTTTTTAGGCTTCTTCTCCAAGTTATTTTAATTTTAAAGTTTTTTTTCGTGATTTTATTGAATTGGTTGTAACTCCTTTAACCCATTTCCGTTTTTGGTTTATTATTTTCAATAATAAGCCTTTGGAATCGAGCAAGAAAAAAAAAATTTTAACCCCCCCTCAAAATTTGATGTTTTACGTTTCAAGGTACGTAGAATACGAAAATCGAATAAAAAAATTTCCGTCTGTCCGCCGTACGCCGTACGCCGTACGCGGCACTTTTCTTAGTTACCATGGACCGATTTCGATGAAATTTGGTATATGGGCTCCATTTGGGGTCTAGTTGTGCGCCGAAGCTTTTGGTTGATGTAGGTCACTTCTAAGGGGTGAAAATTAAGGGTTGAAATTTTCAAGAGTGCCCTAGCTCGAAAACTCTCGAAATAAAGGTATCGTTTTTTCACTAATTTTAAATAGTACTGAATTTTTAAAAATTTTTGAGACCACCCGGAGCTCTGTAGGGCAAACCGTTCGGTCCCTACGAGTACTTGAAGCTTTTCCTTCGATAAAACAGAATCATGAGTGTGAATCGCAAAAGAGGTCTAATCTCCGTTGAAATTTTTTCTGATTAAAATGCGATCGCTGTTCATTTCTTCGATTTGTATACAGTTTTGCCTTCTGCGTAACCAACCAGTAATCAAATTTCCATAATCAAAAGTCAATGGAGAATACTGAAGGCGCCTGAGTGGTCACTGATCAGCTGAGTGAGCTCCAAGGCCATTTCCTCTCCTGTTGAACGCAGGAACCTGAAATTTGAGAGGGCTGGTCAATTGAGAATGCTGAAGGCGCCTGAATGGTCACTGATCAGCTGAGTGAGCTCCAAGGTCATTTCCTCTCCTGTTGAACGCAGGAACCTGAAATTTGAGAGGGCGGGTCAAAGGAGAATGCTGAAGGCGCCTGAGTGGTCACTGATCAGCTGAGTGAGCTCCAAGGCCATTTTCTCTCCTGTTGAACGCAGGAACCTGAAATTTGAGAGGGCGGGTCAATGGAGAATGCTGAAGGCGCCTGAGTGGTCACTGATCAGCTGAGTGAGCTCCAAGGCCATTTCCTCTCCTGTTGAACGCAGGAACCTGAAATTTGAGAGGGAAGGTCAAGGGAGAATGCTGAAGGCGCCTGAGTGGTCACTGATCAGCTGAGTGAGCTCCTAGGCCATTTCCTCTCCTGTTGAACGCAGAAACCTGAAATTTGAGAGGCAGGGTCAAAGGAGAATGCTGAAGGCGCCTGAGTGGTCACTGATCAGCTGAGTGAGCTCCAAGGCCATTTCCTCTCCTGTTGAACGCAGGAACCTGAAATTTGAGAGGGCGAGTCAATGGAGAATGCTGAAGGCGCATGAGTGGTCAATGATCAGCTGAGTGAGCTCCAAGGCCATTTTCTCTCCTGTTGAACGCAGGAAGCTGAAATTTTAGAGGGAAGGTCAAGGGAGAAGGTGGTGGTAGGTGCTATTGATGGAGAACCAGTGATCTATACAGAAGGGTGATCTGTACAGAAAATAATAAACCTTTGAGCAATGATTTGCAGCGTTTTTAATATTGAAAATAGTGGGAAATCTTCGTAGAAGAATTTTTTCTCGTTCATGCTGTTTCTTAACTCGTAAAAAAATTCTTTGACGTTCGAGAGCTCGATGCGATTTTGGAAATTTTTTGTTGAAAAGGAGGCCTCCCGGCCGAAAGCTTGATTATGGTGGCTCAAATTCGATCCTGGGCGATAGAGCGTTCTGGGCCACGAGTCGGAACGGATTCCAGTCCATAAATATATTTTTACATTTTACCAGCAACAATGAATTGGATAAATCACATCGATTTGGAAGACTGAGGCCTCTTAAATTCCATTAAAATGTAAAATTCATAAAATTTGGAGTATTTTTGCTTTCAATTGGTGAGCAAATTATGCCTTATTTTGGCCGCCATCCTGTAAAATAGTTTGTCCTCCTCCTCTCAGTACTCTATTATTTCTATCCTTGGCTTGAAATGGGTTAATAAGCTGTGATAATTACAATTTGACGATACCGTTGGAAAGAGCATTATATTTCCAATCTCCTAATACCAAATAAAATGTTTATAAAAATTACGGAGTGATCAAAAAACACTTTACAATCGAATCTGAGGGAGAAATATCTCTTTAAACGCGGAAAAACGTCATTTTTTTTTTCAACGAAATTGACGGTTGACGGCAGGACTCCATATCTGTCTTCACCGCCGCGGCTCCTCCAAAGCACTGAGTCCCCCCGTCAAACCGTCGATTTCGTTGAAGAAAATGCACGTTTTTCCGCGTTCAAACAGAAATTTCTCCCTCAAATTCTAAGCTGTAATAATTAGAATAATAAATAAGCTGTTATAATTACAATTTGTGGAATACCGTTGGAAACAGCATTATATTCCCTATCACCCCAATACCAAATAAATTTTTTATAAAAATTACGGTGTAATCAAAAAATATTTTACAATCGAATCTGTGGGAGAAATATCTGTTTGAACGCGGAAAAACGTCAATTTTTTTCTTTCTTTTTTTCAACGAAATTGACGGTTGACGGCAGGACTCCGGGGTCTTCACCGTCGCGGCTCCTCCAAAGCACCGAGTCCCCCCCGTCAAACCTTCGATTTCGTTGAAGAAAAACGCACGTTTTTCCGCGTTCAAACAGAAATTTCTTCCTAAAATTCGATTGTAAAATGTTTTTTGATTTTACCTTTGGAAAGCTGAGATTCTGGCGCAGTTTTTAGGCTTATCGGCAATAGTTCATTATCTCGAATTAGTTGGACATTACGGGCGCTAAAAAACGAAAAGTTACCAAGATCACTATTTAGGTTGATTTATTCCCCGTAAAATTTGAATGAAAAATTTTTTTGGTCTCAGGGAGGTAGGAAATTTATTGCTCATTCCAACGGTATTCTCAAATTGTAATTATAACAGCAAATTAAAGGGGTTATTACCAGGGGCGTTGGGTGACCTCTGAAAGTGGTGGGGCACCATACCAGAAAATACATGAACTTGACCCTAGGATCACACATACCTACACATACTTATACATACTTTTGCGACAAACAGAGGACCCAGTGGTGAAACATCACATCTCAACTTCATTCCAGTTAATGATGAAAAAAAAAAAAAAAAAAAAAATCATTTCTGGGACTCGAAAAGATAAAAATGTTAATTTGTTACTAAAACATTAAATATTCAATTTTTTTAAAACGAAAAGCACATAATTTCTTAATCATAAAGACGAGATCATAAAAAAAAGTGTCTCAACAAATTCTACATAAAAATGTCGAAATGTCTATAAGGCTTTTCGAGGGTCATATTCCCTTTGATGACTTTTAATTGTCTTTTGCAACGCCTACGTAGCATTTATATATGAAAAGTTGTGGAAGTGAAGAGCACCGTACCTACCTATTGTATTTCCCCATACCGAAATGTTGAACAGAAACGAAAAAATACGATAAGTAGGTAGGTAAGTCTAATCAGTGGTCAACTCCATCAGATCGTATTACAACAAACACCAAGACGACTTGAAATGCAGGGAAAATGGAATGGAAAACCGAAAATGATAAGAGGACCAGGAACGTAAACTGTCATTGTTTCAAGACACTTTAGGGAACACAGTAAAGAGCTCCAGAGAGACTAGTCATTTCGGAGAAAAACCCCTAAAGATAACAACTTCAACAATATTTTAAAACTTCGTTTCAACTTACAATAGTTTTAACTTACTTTCATGCCTACGTGACAAAATCTCTGTGTGGCAAACGCCATCCACAACAATGATAACACTCCAAAAATCATAATTTTGCTGTCAATCAGCAAAATTGTTTCATGTCAAGATGTAACCACCCTCCTGTTTATCAGATAAACTTTATATCTTGTCGGTAAACACACAAAACACCTAATCGTGCGGTCTGGGCAACATACTGTGAAAATCTGTAAAAGTGGGGAGTATCCATTCAATTTTTAACCCATCTATAACTGATATCAGAAGTACTCCATGCGTTTACATCCTATGATGAGTCCATTGTTATACAATGAACTTTCATGGCAACCTGAACAGAGTATCCATCCATCTAGTTGAATCAAAACAAGTCATCACCAGAAAGAATAAAAATCGATTTTGTCTTCCAGGGCAGGGGCCGAGAAAGGGAGGGGATAAACTAAAATAACACTACTGCGCATGTGCGGACGAGGAAAAACTAAAAATAAACAACACGTTGGCATGACGACGCCGGGGTCTAGTAGGGTCTAGCCCCAGATCTTGGGAATTCGGGAGTGGAGAATCGATTGTTTGATACAAATCGATTGTTGGATTCCTATCGATTCCATCTTACATCTTCTCTCTCGTAGCAGGCCATGGAGACAGCCTTGGGCATGGACCTAGTAGTAGGCATGGAAGCTAGCTCCATGGCCTCGGGTTTTACCATGGAAATTTGACATAACTGCATGTCAGTGTAGAATTATTTTTTACTTGTTATCCATGTTTCCATGGATCATGAGTGAGTTTTGAGGAAAAAACTTTCTGCTAGGGATTTTTTTCTACTTTGTGGAGAACACTTTTTGAAGGGAGTTTTTCCAACTTTGGGGTAAAAAATCTAGGTTACAGTGAGAGAAATTTTGCCGGGGCTAGACCCAAAGTGGCCTTATGGACGCCACGCCCTTGGTTATTACCAAATTATTGACATAAGGTCAAAATCAAGAAAAAAAACTTTAAAATTGAAATAACTCGGAAAAGAAGCCTCTAAAAAAAACTGCTGCGACACTTTTTGTTGCAGATCAGTTGTAGAATTTACCCCTTCAAGGAAGGAGATCTGTTTTGTAGACACCCTATATAGAGAACCAAAATTGTGCATACATTTTTGAAAAAAAACAGGAATTGTTGGCGGTATCAGTCTACGGTTGTTGGCTACTTGATGAATCTATTTCACTGATTATCTGGTAAATGATAATATATTAAATATCAGTGGTAGTTCGACAAATACCTCGGTCTCCTAAATACGGAGACTCTATTTTCTGATGCCGTATAAAATTGTTGGTAATTTAAATTATTATTTTCAGGCATTTGAAAAATTGACGGGAACTCAACTAGTTGATTCGGAACCAGACAAATCGTCCGAAGAAGCATTTGAAAGAGATAATTCGGAAGAAGACTTCGATCCAACGCTCGGAAATCCTTACAGTGTCCTTATTTTGGGGTTTGACGGGATGTCCAGGATGAATTTCATTCGGCAAATGCCGCGGACTATGGCGTTCTTTGAGGAAAATAGTGGTACTACTCTCCTTGGTTTCAACAAAGTTGGGTACGTTGTAATCACATTGCCGCAGCACTACAACAGGATATCCACAATAATATTCCACCACCATTTAAAATAAAATCGTAAAAATGTCAAAAAAATTAGGGTTAGGTGATTTTCAGGTTTCGACTCGCAGTTCGGTGGGAGGTTCGAGCCAAGTTAGGTACTTCAATGAAATAATTTCATTGAGGTAATAATTAATAAGTTAATAGTTAATAATTTCACGAGTTAATTATTAACTCGTATTCTTTTCAAATCCATTCCAAACAAACGTTGATTAGACTGGATTTTTGTTCACTCCGTGGCTGGATACTCGTAGGTAGCTACTCTGTGGCACTTGCCAATCGTCCAAGTTGAAATCTTCCCTCCGTGTATGGACAACATGGTGGGCAGTCACTGATTTGCAGCACCTATTGAACACATATACTTATGGTTTTCAAAAAATTTTAATTAATTTTCTTTTTGGTTTCAATAATAAACCTTTGGAATCGAGCAAAACAATTGTAACCCCCTTCAAAATTTTAATTAGGTACCTTCAAGGTACACAAATCATGTAGAATCCAAAAATTGAATAAAAACACTGCAAATTATTACACAAAGGTTGATTATTTTTCTATACCTATAGATCACTCCTCAAACCTTAATGAATTCTGCATCATTTCCTACATTGAAAACTGCAATATTTGTAGTAAAACGCCTAAAATTCAAATTATGTTGTTGGTTACTTTCTGCTTAATGCCATCCAATTAGGATTGCAGCAAAAACAAAACTGTGAAATAAACCGAAAATACGGGAATGGAAATGAATTAGATACCGTAGTACTGGCCAACACTGGTGTACGAGTGATGACATGCACCAGCATAGGCATATTCTGTAGACGACAATAACTGTGATTCAAAGATGAGGGGAGCGGAGCGGATGGAATTCGTTCCCTGGTATACTGACATTCATTGGTACCTAGGCAAATTCTGCAGACGAAAAATCAGCCAGTAGTTCAAAGTTGTATCAACATAGTAGCTCTTCTAAACAAATTATATTCAACGAAAAATAAACATTCATGAAGCAAACCCAATGTTTACAGATACAATACTTTTCCCAACTTGATACCTGCACTTACGGGTATGAGCACCAAGGAACTCGAACAGGAATGCTGGCCGAACAACCGCTCTATTTTTGACCACTGTCCCTTCATATGGAAGAAATTCAAAGAACACGGCTACGTCACGGCTTACGGCGAGGACAACACCTTCGTATCGACATTTTCTTATCAAACGATAGGATTTCGATCTGAACCGGTAGACTACTATTTGAAGCCCTTTTTTGTAGAAAATGAAGTGAATCTGCACGTCACGAAATTAGAACCCCACACGTCCATCCTCTGTGTGGGCAACAAGCCGAACATGGTGAGATTCGAAAATGCCGTCAGAAGTTTCGTGATAAATATGAAAAACCGTCCATCTTTCGGTTTGTTTTGGTTTAACGGAGTCTCGCACGACTACCTGAACTTACCCAGAATAGGAGATTCCTTGTTCAGGGGGATGTTGGACAAGTTGAAAGACGAGGGCGCGTTGAAGACCACAGTACTTATAGGACTTAGTGACCATGGTATACGATGGGGTGACTTCAGGCAGACGTTTCAAGGGTTCCTGGAAGAACGTTTACCACTAGCAACTATCGTTTTACCAGAGAGGTTTAAAGCAAAATATCCAAAAGACGTGGAATCGTTGAAATTGAATTCTCATAGACTTTCTTCGCATTTCGACATTCACAAAACTCTATTAGATATTCTTTACAGGTATGAAACAATAACAGACGACTATACTGATGAGCCCAGTCAATTATATTTCAAACGCACTTTAAAGCTGAAAGGCCACGGAATCAGCCTGTTCACCGAAATTCCTGAGAACAGAACTTGCAGTTCAGCAGGCATACCAACTGAATGGTGTGCATGCAGCACACTTCAAGTTGTATCAACCAACAAAACTTTTGCCAAACGTTTAGCATCAATTGCTCTGAAAAGTATCAACAAGCTTCTTAGAAACGCAACTCAGTGTGAACTGCTCACGTTAGAAAAAGTGACCACTGTCTGGGAAGACATACCAGCCACTCTGGACGTGCGAAGTCAATATCTCTTCAACGACTACGTCGTAAATTTTGTAACAAGCCCTGGAAAAGGACGGTTTGAGGCAAGGCTGCGAGTTCGAGGTTCGATTGACCGAAAGATGAAACCCAAGTCTATCATCAAACTGATTGGCTTCATAAGCAGACTGAACATGTACAAAGATGACAGCTACTGCGTCGATGAGCCTTCATTAAAATTATATTGCTACTGCTCTCCTGGAAGCAAAAGAACTAACGTGATAACAGAAATCCCATCTGAGTTCACAGATGTTGTACACCTCGATTCTTCAGTCGCAGCGCGAAAATGGCCAACTCTTCAAAATAAATTCCTGTCGAAGTATAGTTTAACTGATTTGGCAACCATACCAGAGGCGGTTTCAAAACGCAGAAAACTTAAGAAACTTCTGAAGATCCGAACAATATATGAAATAGCGAAAATTCAAGGTCGGAATCGAACAGACAAAAATGTGAGTTCAACCTTGCTTTGGTTTAAAGATATTAAAAGTATAAGGCAGGTGCAGGAACTTCGCGATCAAACCTCAACTACTATACCTTCAACTACAACATCGTTGGTGGTTGAAACATCGACAAGACTTGAAGAAGAATTAATTAACATCTCAGACAGCTTTCAACAAGCCCCCACACATGAAGATAAAAATCTCGATTTCGCAGCTACTGATTCGAACATACGACAACTTACTGATCCTGATCAGGATGAGAAGTTATCATTGGAAGGCTTGGACAATAATTACCGTACCTGAATGAACCAGGATTATTTCCGAGGTGTTTCAAGATTCTCGATCAATGTAAATCAAATTAAATTGTTCCTTACATTGTACCAGATATTTTTTTAAGGAGGAGAAACCATTTCTTCCATTCTCGGGTTAAGATAACTTGATCCCCATTAACAAATTGATGGCTCAACAGTCATCTATAGCTTTTTCATATAGAAATGGGATCACATTCATTCCATTTTAAAACTACTTATAACCATGTTACGACATCTGAAACCTTGTAAATTTATTGGAAAAGAAGATTCTGTTCAAGATTATTAAAAGTTTAATCCATATTATATTACAAGTTTCTGTCCATTTCATATTACAAGTTTGATGCTCGATTTATTTTCTTCTTTCTGTATTAAAAAGTCCCTATTCTTGAGAGAGTGCACGAATTTTCAAAGATATTATTTCAGCCAATTTAAAGCCAGTTTTGAAGTAGGTATAATATTCTTTCACTTAATATTACACTTAGAAATTTAGCTATAATAATATAGTTAATATATAATAAATATAACTATAAACCACTGCGGGATTGGTAGTTTGGTACAACGTATCGGTTTCAATACACCCAATCTTCGAGCTTGAGGATTGTAAAATTTGTCGTAAAACCCATTCGGAATGTCTGATTTTCAGATTTCCAGATTATTGCGAAAAGCTTCCAATGTCATATTTTGTAGTTTGATCTCAACCCATCGGGGAATAAAAAAGTGTTGTAAAGTCGTAAACACGGGACACTGCCAAGTTATTGTGCTTCCGAGTTTACCAAGGTAGCGGAAGCTTTGTTTTCACTTTTCGAGGTTGAAAAAAAAAATGTTCTCCAAAATCAAAATTTCCACTCGCGTTTTACGTTTTAGATCTTCCTGAACAATTTTGGTTCCGTGTCTGTCATGAAATCCTCGCCACAGCCATAACTTCTACAATTCTCATCCGATTTCTATGAATTTTTCAGGGATTGTGGGGATTGGCGTGTACTGGACATGGACAGATGGTTGCCATCGCGCATGCGCAAACGTGTATTTCCTTCTAACAACCATAACTTCTACATTTCCCATCTGATTTCGATGAAACTTTCAGGAATTTGGGTGGTGATGGTCCCTTATCAAAATCATGGCCCCCAATTGAAAGTATTTTGTGCGCATACCTAAACGTGAAATCCTTGTATAAGCTATCATTCCTACATTTTCCAACAATATTCAGAGATTATGTGGATTGGGGTGTAGATGGTCCCCTATGAGGGTAGTGAAAGGTACTTCAGATTGATATTTTGAGATTAACTACTATGCATCGGATCAGATATACTGTCGGGTTATGGATATGAGGAAGGTATGTGCCACACCCACTTGGCAGACATTTTTTTACTGAAAAGTTTACTGTTTGCGTTTTTACTGCATTTTTCGGGCCCAGGGATTGTAAAAATTGTCGTAAAACCCATTCGGAATGTCTGAATTTTTCCAGATTCTAGACATGTACCTAGCATAGCTCTGTTGGCAGCCCCCCTTTCTTCCAACCCCGGAGTCCAAATCCAAAAAGCTGAATTCGTTTTATAATATTCATGTTTATCCGAGTTCAACCACAAAATTTGAATTTGGAAAAATCGGAATTAATTATTCACGTGGTAATTTTATGTTCAGGAATTCCTTTGAACCAAAAAATACCATAAACAATGTTTGACATGAGATAGTGAAAGAAAATTTAATTCTATTTCCAACGGTAGTACCCTCAGATTTAAACTTACTGAATTAATTATGGTAATCACAATTGTTTTAGTGATACAAAAGGTCAAAATCACGAGAAAAAAATATTAAATGTGAAGTTGAGTTTTAAAAAATTCTGCCAAGTGGGTGTGGCACATAGCTTCCTCGTATCCATAACCCGATTGCATAGATCAGCGGTTCCCAACTGGTGGTCCGCGGACCCCCGGGGGTCCGCGAGGTATGGCTGAGGGGTCCTTAGGATATACAAATTAATATATATTTGCAGCTTCTGAACGTTGACTTCTGCGTCTGGCTTCATACGACAACTAACGCTAGCACACTCTAGTTTGGCTTTATGTATTTCAGAGATGTCAGTTATTGCTATATTGTTAGTTATTTATTGCTAGTGCTCACAGAGTACTGGAGACAAGTTAGTGCTAGTGCAGTTTGCTAGTGCTAGTGCGGTCCCTGACCGAGTTGTTTACATGTGTGATTTTGTGCAACATTTTAGTGATTGAAAAGCTTTGTTTTTCACGGAAAGATAATTACGCGTACGTTATGGACCGTTGGTTAAAATGTGGATCGTTAAAACGGCCTAGGCATACAGACGAAGAACTAGAAAATGCTTTCGATGTTAAAGTTAATAAGTCAGTGACTCTCGAACCGAACTTGCTAGTATCTCTTGAACCAAACTCGTCGGCGTCTCTTGAACCTTGTAAATACTCTGTATTTTCACGAATAAATCCTAAGTTTTATAGCATTAGTTTGATTTATTTTTTCACTTTTATTGTTTTTTTGAGGTAACTTTAGATAGTGGGGGTCCTCGTCATTGTAGTACCTTGAAGAAGGGGTCCTTGGAAAAATATAGTTGGGAACCGCTGGCATAGATGATCCGATGCATAGTAGTTAATCTCAAAACACCAATCTCTAAGTACCTTCCACTACCCTCATAAGGGACTCTACACGTCAGCCTTCACAATCTCAGAATATTGTTGGAAAATGCAGAAGTTGTGGGTGTAACAAGGAAATATTCTTTTGGGCATGCGCAGTGGCTACTATTAGTCTGGGGACGATGAATTTCATTGGGGACACACGCCAACCCGCACAACCCTTGAAAATGTCATGGAAACTTGATGAGAATTGTAGAAGTTATGGCTGTGGAAAGAAATTAATGACAGACTGACCGACACGGAACCAAAATTGTTCAGGAAGGTCTGAACCGTAATACTCGAGTGGAAATTTTGATTTTGAAGACTTTTTTTTTCGACCTTGAAAAGTGAAAACAAAGCTTCCGCTACCTTGGTAGACTCGGATTCAATATGCTACCTATAGGATAGGTATTTTTTGGTGCAAATTAGTTGTAGAATCACTAGGTACTTGAAATATCGATCACAGATTTGGCACACCCAGTATAATGAAAACCTGAGTATAATATACTTACATATTATGTAAGTTAATGCAGTGATAGCAAACACTGTTTGTCCTACTAAAATAATACAAAATGAACAAATTAAGTTTTGTTGAGATTCTCCTATATTTCCATTTTTTGGAAGTCAGTGCGGGGCCTAGTATTCCTATACCTCCACAATAATAGCATAAGCAAAGGCAAACAATCTAGGGATGGGTATCGATACTCGATATTTCAAAACATCGATACTTTCGTACCGATACTCGATATTTTAGTATCGATACTGCACTATCCGATATTTTTGAATATCGATACTTTGGATCCGATATTTCTAAATATCGAATATCGATATTGTCCTCGCGGAAAATTCAACATAATGGCTAAAAAATGAAGAAGATAGAGAGGCTTTCGGGTCACTACTCTTTGGTTGCACAAATAACGTTTATATCATGGAAAAAATCACTCTGCTTGGACTCTTAATAGTGAAAAATGAATAAAAGTTGTTGAAAAAATTATTTTTCTTGAGAAAATTGGATGATATTGATAGTTTGTGACACTAAAGTATCGATACTCGATATTTTAAAATATCGATACTCATGCACAACGATACTTGGGATATCGATACTCGGATACGATACAGTATCGATACAAAATATCGATACTTTTATAACGATACCCATCCCTAAAACAATCGACTAGCTGTTTCGTGACCTTGAAAGCAGAGAAAATTGAAAGATGAGCCATGGATACGCTATGGCGTAACCATGGGTTACGCTTCCTTAGCAACCAGTAATCAAGTTTAATGAAGTAATTCTTCATTTATTTGAATGAATTGTGAAGCGTTTATTTCATCTAAATAAACTCGATTATGAAGCGAAAACATGATAGGAAGGTTCTTTGCTGGCGCTTGATCTATAAAAAAAAATAAACCGTTGTGTAATAATTTGCTGCGTTTTTCATTATTGGTTATTCCTCCTAGACTGGTCAAGGTGTTTGCCTGACGAATATTCTCACCTGACGCCAACTGATTGTTCATATTTACGCTGATACTAGGAATAACCCCCGCTGCAGGCTTTGCGAGCCCTGCAGAGGTAACAGTTTTGCAGGGCAGTCTTGTGTCGCCCTTCAAGAAGTGTTGTAGCTCGTATTAAGGATTCTTGGGAATATTACTCAACTATTGTGAAGAATAAAGTTTAAAAAAAACTCATTCTCGTGAAACAGTTAATTAACTTGTTTTCGTAGTACCATAAAGTACAATAGCAAGTAACGTGTTAGTAATCTGAGTTCGGGGAGACAACGAAGGTATTTTTTGAAATTATTGAAGACAAAAATGGAAGCTTTGAAAATTCACTCATCCACTCATACTATATAAGAGGGACTTTTTCCAGATTTTTACGAAAAGTTTCCTATCTAAAATTTCCTCGTTCGACCCTTTTCCATCAGGAATAGAAATGCTGGTTCGGCATTGAAATATTTTCACTCAACAGTGAAACAGAATGCGAGGGAAAAATCGGTTCGCTCCGTTTTCCAAGGAGCTCGTAGAGCGCGACTGATTGGATTTCTGCTTTGTGAGAGGAAGAGGGGATTGAGTGTTTAGCTCTGCAAGGTACCAACGCAGGTAGCTCTATATAGAAGTTTCTGAACCATTGACTTTGCCGTAGTGCAGGTCAATGATACTGCTGAACTTCGTTAGTAGGAGGCGGACTCTAGTGAACGAATGATTCAAAGGGAGTTGGATTATTGTGAGCCGACTGCGCGGTCAAGATACGTTTGTGGGGTTGAGCGGCCTGCAAACAATCGGACTCCCCTCGCTTTGTTAGCTACTACTGAATAAATGCCTCCCTCTGGACCATTTATTGTTCGAGACTTCGCAAATCTCATTAAGGGAGCTTCGGTTGATTGGAATTTTAGAACAACCGTTGATATGAACCTGTAAAAAATAGTCAATCATCACTCCAGGTATCTGGTAACATTGGTAAATGAAGATATTGGTAAGCAACCTTACCAACATGGAATAAATATGACGTACAATACTTATTCCATGTTGGTAAGGTTGTAAGGTGGACAATTAGTCGGATGTATTCTAATGTTACTACTCACCATCTTTTTTTTTAATAATCTGTTTATTATTACAACTGTATACAATACATATAGTAATTTCTCTTACTAATTTCTATGTACTAATCGCAGTTCTGTGGTTCATAGATCACTATCTACTTCCACATCACCTTACACACTTCTCTTCTAGTGATTGATGACAAGGTCCAAGGACTTCATCCCTTCAGCTTCAGAAAGGGAAAGAATCTTCTTCAGAAAGGAAAGAAATCAGCTTCAGAAAGGGAAAGAGAGAAGGGGTGAAGGAAACAGGGCTTGCATAGCAAAGGAAGAAAGGGAGCGCACAATGGCAAAAAGGCAAGATATATGGACGAGAAAACATAGAGGAAGGTGGACTGCACGGCTGGTGCCAAACATTCTGACGGGAATGGAAAGGAAAGATGAAGAACTGATTTCTTCCTTGCGCGGTTTTTTTACAGGACATGGACTTTTTAATGCCTATTTGCATAAAATTGGGACGGTATCTGCCCCAACATTTCTACACTGCCAGAACAAAGATGACGATGATGTGCCCCACACCTTCCTCAAATGCATCAAATGGGCGCCTGAAAGAAATTAGCTGATGGACCTGGAGTTAGCTCCCCAGAGTTCAATACCAGAGGCTGTTGTCAGCAGGATGGTGGAAGGTGAAAGGAGCTGGACTGCTGTGGCAGAGTAAACAGAGAGCATCCTGACAAGGAAGATACTCAGAACGAGAAAGAGAGAGGAGGGAGCATCTGGTCCGCCCCCTCACCCAGAACTGATTAAACGCCCCCGGACTCAGCCCGAAGTAATGTATTAAACGGTTCCGGGCTGAGTTCCAACGTGGGAGAAAAGAAGGTGTTGTTTTACTGGGTTTGAATCCCACGTAACCGGAAGACGCGGACCCTTCCAGGTACCTTACTAGATCCAACTCCACCTATGGATCTTAAAGATTTTCACACCTGCCTGCCGAATTTTGTCTACAATCGCCGTACGTCCCTGCCGTTGTCCAGCAGATTCAATACTACGACGTTTGGATGTTTTTGGAGCCGAGTGTCGTCGCCCAGCCCTTCTTTTTATGACCTCATTCACCATCCAACTTTGAGGTCGCGGTATCTCCTGAGTATTTTGTTCAGCATCGTTTGCATGATTTTCACGTTGCTCTTTTTGGTGCATCACCATGTGAGGCAGCCGTAAACTCATACTGGCTTTATCACTTGTAGGTGCTGTGCACTTTATTGTGCACAGTGAGTTGAGAGTTTCTTCCCAATAGCCATCATTTGTCTAAATTTCAGGTCGATTTCTTCTTTCTTCTTCTTCACATGTTCTTTCCACCTCAGTTTGGTATCCAAGGTCATACTGAAGTACTTAGCTGTATTTGCATATGGTATAGCTTGAGAGTTAATAATTAACTTATTAAGTTAGCAGTTATTGCTACAGGAATATGGTTTACTTTCCGACATGAGAAGTTTATATGCGTTGACTTTGTTTCATTTAGTTTAATTCTCCACAGTTTGGTCCATTTAAGGATACAGTTCACTGAATTTTACAGTTTTGTTGAGGCTTCCTCAATTGCGTTACCTATTGCTTGGATTGCTGTGTCGTCTGCAAATGTTGCTGTGACTGCTTTTGTTGGTTCTGGAAGATCCCTTGTGTAAAAAAAGGTACAAAACCGGTCCAAAACACACTCGCCTGGGGTACTCCAGCTGCTAAGTTCCTCAACGTTGAGTAGGTATTCATCTTCATTTTTTATTCGGAAGTGTCTTTCTAAGTACGATTTTATCAACAGGATTGGGAGGTCTCTTTGGATTTTTGCTAGGAGTCCCTTACGCCAAACTTTGTCAAAAGCTTGGGAGACATCAAGGAAAACTGCTGAACAAATTTTCCTCTCTTCAAAACATTTTTTTATTACACTTGATATCCTGTGCACTTGATCAATAGTGGAATGTTGTTCCCTGAACCCTAACTGATGGTCAGGAATTACATTTCTCTCCTCAATTTTCAAATAGCTTAGATATGATTGGCAAGAATGAGATGGGGCAATAAGATTTCTTGTCGTTGATTGGTTTGCCAGGTTTGGCAACCATAATGACTTCCGCAATTTTCCATTGTCGAGGGACATACTTCAGCCGAAATGCTGAATCAGCTATATCAGCTGTATTAATTTTTGGAAACCTTTCTCTGGGAGTTCTTTCAGAATTCTTCCAGTTATTAAATCATATCCAGGGGCTATCTTCGGACCCAGAATATTGATTATTTCCCTCTTGATTACAGCAAGGGAAACAGGATTGATTTCCAAGTCATATTGTTTTGTTATATGCGAATCATCTTCATCAACTGTTTGCCTTTCAAGAGGAGAGAAGGTACTCTCGAGGTGATCTGCATACAGTTCAGCTTTTTCTCTGGTGCTCCTTGCCCATGTTCCGTCTACTCGCCTGATAGGTGGAACTCCTTAGGGTTTCATAGACCTCTGGTTGCTTTGTAAAATGAGTATTCTGTACTTTTTTCGGCTGCAAGGCCATGTAAATTACGAGCGAGTGTTTCCTCTTATCGACCGCATGCCGGTGGAGGCCTGTCCGAGAATGATGCTGCGGGCTAGGATGGAAACTAGAAGACGAAGAGGTCGTCCTCGGAGTCGCTGGCTTGATGATGTCTTGAAGGACCTCCGGGTGATGGGATCGCGGAGGTCTCATCCGGGTGACCGTATCGGGAAGCCAAGGGCCACATCGGCCTGTAGTGCTGTGTAGTTAGTTTCCTCTTAAATTTTTCTGATCATAGCTTTGAGTTCATTGTACCATTCATCTCACCATCTGATACTCAAACATATAACAGTACATTCGACTTTCAGTAATAGCTGCTGAATCTTGCTGCGTCCGAGAATTTTCTTTTACATTTTTATTGGCATCAGAACTTCATTTATACAGCCACATCTGTATCGATGTTCATCTTACATTAGGTATTAAACATACATATTTTTATAGTATAAGCGTTTAAGTATAAAACTCACTTCACTGGGCTCACAATTTTATTTGACTGTCAACAATTAATTTTACCACTGCGTCGTAAACTTCTTCTATCTCATTCACAAGCACATGTTGAAGGGTTAAATGGGCGGGGTATGGATTCGTGTATCTGCTCAAAAAGAAGCAGACGGTTATTTCTGTAAACAGGGCACTCCAAGATCGTGTGTTCAGCACTCTCATCTTCCAAGCAAACGTCGCTGGTTCCAGTTTTCCCTCTCCCAATACGCAAGAGGTAAGTCTTAGTAGTTCAATGGCCACTCTTGAGTCTTGGCATGATCCTGTGAACCACAGTTTCAAGAGGGGTTGGGGAAACATACGTTTATATTTTACATTCAGCGTGGTAATTTAAGTGGAAGTTATCCCAACTATTTTTTGGTGGCACCTTCAAACACCCGTTTAAGTCGGAAGCAGGGAACTCACGGAGTTCCATACGAGGGTTTAAAATCTCTTGTTTTGCATGCATCCACTATCGTGTTGTCATTCATGTTGTATTGGCCTCTAATCCATATGAAGCTGGGAAGCTCCATGGGAAGCCATGAGCGAAATCATCAGAACAAATTCTGATCTTCCCATTGGAAGACAGCTGATGACGTCCGCGACGCCGGGAATGGCAGTCGGAGGAATATCCAACCTGAAATGCACTTGCTAAGTGCTGGTGTCAGAAACACCAGTGTGAATTGCACATCAAATTTCAGCTGACCAAAATGCAATCTTTATTCTTTTCTCCCAATTGAATTTTATGTCCTTGTGCTTTTTTAACAGCCCAGTGTCTTTCGTAATGAAAGCAGGTCCATTGCAAGAAGTTAGTACTGGAAAAGCCGCGTTCTATGCAGGATCTACAATGTAAAATAATTAATTACTGCGTTTTCATTCGATTTTCAGATTTCCACGAAGTAAGTAGGTCCCTCGGAATGTGGACATCGGTTTTTTTTTTGTTGTTGCTCAATTTTAAAGGTTTATTATTGAATATGATAAACAATAAGGTAATAGGTAGTTCATAGCTCAGAGCGGCCGGTCAGGGAACTGAAAACGGTGCAACAACAGAGTCGATTAACATGGAATATTAAATACAAAATTCTTGAAATTATAAGTCCCGCAGTGGAAAAATTAAATGGTATTTTTAATAAAGTATAAACCATTCATAGTTTTTCAACGGAATGAGGGAAATTTCTCATCTTCAACTCCACATGTTGATCACTTGGATATGTGTTGTACAAACAATCTTATTATTGTAGAGTGGACCAACAATAAAAATAACTACTTGAATCACTTCCACCATGAATGTTTAAACGTTTTTAGTCACTAAACAACAGTTTTGCTTAGTTCATGGATATCGATAAACATCATTAGCTCGCATTTATACGATTTCCGACAATGCTATCAATGTCTGGAAACAGGTGCCAATTAATGGCGCTTAGGCGTTTTAGTTGGGGCAGCTGGCCAGCGACTAACGTGAAGGAAGAGTTGGAACAGAGACGCAGGTTTTGGGAACTGGAGCGCCTGCGGGAGAGAATTCTGGAGTACGAGACGCTTTCGGAAGAGGCATGTAATTTGCAGTAGTATTTGTAATTCACCTTTTTAAGTAACAAGGCTAATATATCAACAAAACAAAATATAGATTCACAGATTTCTAAGTCTCGAATCCATTACAATATCAATTCCAACAGAATCTAAGATCCGATTTTCTCTTGGCATCCCAAAAATTCAATTTCTGTTGGGAAATGAGGGAATGAGGAACGATAATTTACTGAACAAGTTAGGTTAGCATAGAGTTAGGTTGGTATAGTAAAAATTTTGATTGTAGAAGACATTCTTTTGCAATCTTGAAAATTGAAAACAAGAATTCCTAGACTCGGAATCAAAAATGTTCAACAGAAATCTTAGTCAATCATGAACAGAAATCAGAGCAATTGTTTGCTAAAACAACCGAATTTTCGGCCGCCATTTGGAAAAATTCTAGTCAAAAATGCGAAAAAATGTCTGCCAAGTAGGTGTGGCACATAGCTTCCTCGTATCCGTGACCTGTGTGCATAGATGATCCGATCCATGGCAGCTACTCTTAAAACATCAATCTCTAAGTACCTCTCACTATCCTTATAGAGGGTCCATATCTACATGCCAACCCGCCATGCCAATCCCCGAAAAAGTCATCGAAATCAGACGATACGATGGTCCCCTATGAAAATCATCACCCCCGACTGATAGTAGCCACTGCGCATGCGCAAATGTGAATGCCTTGCATAACTTCCACATTTTCTATCGGATTTCGATGATTAGGTTTTAGATGCCCCCTTTTAAAATCAAGGCCTTAAAATTTACAGTTGTCTCCGCGCATGCGCAAACATAAAATCCTTGAAACAGCCATAACACTTACATTTTTCATTCGAATTTGATGAAACTTTCTAGGATTGTTCAGATTGGCGTGTAGATAGTCCCTTATGAGGGTATAGGAAGGTACTTAGAGATTGATGTTTTGAGATAAACTACAATGGATCGGGTCATATACAATCGGGTTATGGATACGAGTGTGCCACACCCACTTGGCAGACGTTTTTTTATCTGAATTTGATGAAACTTTCCAGGATTGTTTAGATTGGTGTATAATCGCCAATCATCGTTGTCAATCGTCGTTGCCATTTATCGTTGTTTGTGTTTTGTGTACTATCGCCTAGGGGCTGATAGTACGCATGCGCAAACATGGAATTCCAGTAACAGCAATAATTTCTACATTTACCACCCGACTTAGATGAAATTCTCGGGGATTGTACGGTTAAGAGTGTTGATGGTCCCCTATGAAAATCATCGCCCCCAGACTGATAGTAGCCACTGCGCGTGCGCTAATGTGAATTCCTAGTCGCATCCATCACTTTTCCTTGTTGACCGACTTCAACGCGCCAAAGGCTTGTCTTAGGACGACGAATTTTTTAATTTTATTTTTTTGTATGTCTGAAAACCTTGCATTTCTTTTTCTACCCGACACATTGGAAACCATTAATATCACACGTGTAGGTGAGAGATAATAATAATCATCATATGAATACAATATAAATTCCTCATGGTGCAGGAGAGAGCTATTCACAAGGCTCACGAGGAGGCGGTAAGACGAGGGCATTTCACGTATGAAGATCCCGCGGGAGGCGGCACCGTCGAAACCCGCTACAAACACTTTCTCACGGGTTTGTGCTGTGGCTACGCGTGCCGACATGTGCGTAATTTTGTTGAGCAATAGAACGAGACACATCTTGACATTTGCTACATACTTAATATGCTTTAACATGAGAACCACACATGGTTACACCTGGAATTGATAGGGGTTGATCTCATATTTAACTGTCAATTGAAGGTACTAAATCTTTTCCTTGAGGATTGTGTCCATCGAACTTTTGAAGAATACCGGAATTTATTTTTTTAACCAAGGGTAGGGTGGGGTAAGTCTCCACACTTTCGAATGTTTTCCTTTTATAAACACTAGGTCAATATCCCTTAACCAACTCATTGGGATACTAGTTTGGGCCCTTGGCTATGATGCCTGACAATTTTCATCGCTATGTCACCAGTATTATGCAAGAACTGAACGTTTTTTTTTAAATGTGTCTCTGCGGGGCTTTGCCCCACAGAAAGAGGTAAGTCCCCGTAGGCATGAGGCAAGTCCCCGCAGGCATGGGGTTTGTCCCATTCTTGAGAAAGACATTAGTTTCAGACAGAAAACCAATATATTTATTAAAAAATGCTCATATATTCAGTCAAAACATCACATTATTTACAAGATAAAAACTTTCTTGAAACTCACATGCCTCAATAACAGTAAGTAACTTATTTTTTTAAACAATTTACAAAGGGTCACAGTCAAATAGTTTAGCATTTGCTGGTTATAAATTTTCCACACATCTTCAATGCACAATGAAGAGTACAATAATTGTAATTTCCGAGACGATTATTTTACTTTTTTTTTCTCTTCTTAAAGTTTTAATTGTGTTCCATTTAATTTTATGTTTTGTGATTTTTCGAATATTCTACAATTATTGTAGAATATTCGAAAAATCACAAAACATAAAATTAAATGGAACACAATTAAAACTTTAAGAAGAGAAAAAAAAAGTAAAATAATCGTCTCGGAAAATAAATGTTTCTCATTGTTTTTCTTAAAACAATCAGAATCTGCAGGATTCTAATTACTCCCAAAATGCTGGTTAGATACTTGAACCTGTAGTTTCTGGAAATATGAAATATAAGAAGATAGTGGGGAAAAGAATAAAAACAAGGAACATACAAATAGGTAGTGGTACCTAACACATGAGTAAATTCTGTGCATGGTTAACTGCATGATGGTACATAAATTTATCATCGCCGTTTTCCAAATAAAAACGAAGGGGCGAGTCCCCGCACAAACTTTTTGCGAGATGTTGCCTCTCAAAGAGTGCGGAGCTTTGCCCCAATTCAAGTTGTCACGGGGTTTTGACGGGAAAAAGCCCCTTTTTCCGACGCTACACAACAGTCACGAATATCAACACTTACAGAAACACATCATTGGAGTAAACAATCATACATATTACTTCAGAGTAGAGGAAAACAAACTTAACTCATTTTGTCTGCTACCACGCTGATCCGCACTACAAGAAATTCCCCACAGAACTCGCGAGATGGCAATTGGCCTGCCATCCAACGGACTTAGTCATAACTTGCACAGTTACGCGGAAAACCCTTGTGCGGGGACTTTCCCCGTGCGGGACCTAACCCCACCTTACCCTACTAGTTTTCGTAAGGCAAAACCAATTTTGGCTTATTATTATCAATAATAAATTAACCATTGGAATCTAGCAAGAAAAAAACTCACTCCCCCCTCCACCACAAAATTTGATGGTTTAAGTTTCAAGGTATCAAATTGGTGGATTTTATGACCATTGAAACAACTATTCAATTAAAATTATGGTTGACGGTGATAGATTGAATGGTTTATATCCCCAAAATCTGTATAATTATTCATCGAATCTTCTACACTATCAATATAGGGTAAAGGGTTTAAAATTGTATAGAGAAAATTATGGGTAAGTTCCTTCTTAGAAATTCATTCAGCAAAAACCCTAAGATTGCTGGCTCAGCAAAAACCCTAAGATTGCTTGCTGGTGCCTAAATTCCATAACATCAAGAGCAACTTACATTAGTGGCTGCAGGCGCAATAATTTCTTTAAATTGTGATAATATTATCAAAGAGTTTTTCAATACATCATAGGATAAGATGACGATAATTCTCTAGGATAAATGACTAGGACTTGCGATGAATCAGAATCGTGAATGTGAGTCACCAGAGAGTTCTAAACTCCGTTGAAATTTCAGCTAAAAATGTAGAATTGGAAGTCATTCTTGACATATTAATCAAATTGGTGGATTTGATGACGATTAAATTGAATTAAATTAATGGTTGATGGCTGTTGATGGTTGGTGGCTAACAATGTAGAATTGGAAGTCCTTCCTGACATGTTAATCAAATTGGTGGATTTTATGACGATTAAATTTAATTAAATTAATTCAATTAAGTTAATGGTTGATGGCTGTTGATGGTCGATAGCTAACAATGTAGAATTGGAAGTCCATCTTGACATATTAATCAAATTGATGGATTTGATGACGATTAAATTAAATTAAATTAATGCTTGATGGCTGTTGATGGTTGATAGCTAACAATGTAGAATTGGAAGTCCTTCTTGACATAGGTATTAATCAAATTGGTGGATTTGATAACGATTGAAACAACAATTCAATTAAAATTATGGTTGACGGTGATAGATTGAATGGTTTATATTCCCAAAATCTGTATAATTATTCATCGAATCTTCTTCACTATCAATATAGGGTAAAGGGTTTAAAATTGTATAGAGAAAATTATGGGTAAGTTCCTTCTTAGAAATTCATTCAGCAAAAACCCTAAGATTGCTGGCTAGTGCCTAAATTCCATAACATCAAGAGCAACTTACATTAGTGGCTGCAGACGCAATAATTTCTTTAAATTGTGATAATATCATCAAAGGGTTTTTCAATACATCATAGGATAGGATGACGATAATTCTCTAGGATAAATGACTGGGACTTGCGATGAATCAGAATCGTGAATGTGAGTCACCAGAGAGTTCTAAACTCCGTTGAAATTTCAGCTAACAATGTAGAATTGGAAGTCCTTCTTGACATATTAATCAAATTGATGGATTTGATGATGATTAAATTCAATTAAATTAATGGTTGATGGCTGTTGATGGTTGATAGCTAAAATGTAGAATTGGAAGTTCTTCTTGACATATTAATCAAATTGGTGGATTTGATAACGATTGAAACAACAATTCAATTAAATGCATGGTTGACGGTGATAGATTGAATGGTTTACATTCCCAAAGTCTGTATGATTATTCATCCAATTGTTACACTATCAATATAGGGTAAAGGGTTTAAAATTGTATAGAAAAAATTATGGGTAAGTTCCTCCTTAGAAATTTGTTCAGCAAACACTCTAAAATTGATGGCTGGTGCCTAAATTCCATATCATCAAGAGCAACTGACATAAGTGGCTGCAGAAGCAATAATTTCGTTGAATTTTGATAATACTATCAAAGAGTTTTTCAATACATGATAGGATAAGATGAAAGAAAGGTAATGAAGTAACAAATTTTGAGCAACCCTTCAACCGTTTAAAACCCTCAGAAATTTACATCGAGGTACTATCAGTTTTAGCCTAGCTGACGTCTTGTGCAGTTCAATACTTGGAGGATTTGGGTTTGCCCTGGTCACTTATTCCCAGAGGTCTACAATCGACTAGTTGAATCCTTCATAAACACGATACACAGATACTTCACCATATTCTCGGGGGTTATTTTCCGACCCACGTTGATCCCCACCTCACCTACGAGTCTAATCTCGCTTATGTTTTATTTCAGTGCACGTTTAACTTTTACAACGTTCCCAAGTATCTGAAAGCCTCAAAAACGTTCAACTCGTCCTTCTGGGTTGAATGTTCCGACGGCCCGCAAGTCAAAGAGCCTGCGCTGAACCTCAATAAGTTCTCCCTCAGAAGGCTGGACAGAAAAGAAGACGTTGTCTCTTCCTCGTCAATACCTGAGACTCCTCCACTCGATCCATAATTGGTTGGTCAAAATTTGGGTGAGGAAATAAAAAACTGCTTTTCCTTTACATCCGTGCTAAGCCAGAAAGACCTTGACTTCACCCAACTTTCGGGAAAACGACGTAATGGGGTTCGTGTCGAAATAATTCTTTCACGGGATTACTTTTCCTCCTTTTACCACAAGAAGAGGAAATTAGTAGCCGAATCGATTTCTGGAGTCAAAATTAAGCCTTTTTGGGTGTAAATTATCAGAAAACGGTATACTTAACATTTTTCCATTCCTATTTTACTTACATTTAAGCCAGATATGCTAAGCCTTGAAGTCTGTGGGTCTGTGTGTCTGTCTATGTGTCTGTCATGAGTTCCTTGTAACGCGCATTACTATACGAAGTTATTGTCCGATTTCTATGAAATATTCAGAGATTGTGCGAGTTCGTGTGTAGACGGTCCCCTATGAAAATCATCATCCCTGGACTGATGGAAGCGACTGCGCATGCGCAAACGTGAATTCCTTGTAACGGCCATAACTTCCACATTGTCCATCCGATTTCGATGGAATTTTCATGGATTATGCGGATTAGGTTGTAGATAGTCCCCAATGAAGATCATCACTCCCGGACCGATAGTAACCGCTGCGCATGCGCAAACGTGAATTTCCTAGTAACGGCCATAATTTCCACCTTTTCTACCCGATTTCGATGACATTTTCAGGGATTCCACGGATTAGGTTGTAGATGGTCCCCAATGAAAATCAAGGCCTTAAAATCTACAGAAGCCTCTGCGCATGCGCTTACGTAAAATCCTTGTAACAGCCATAACATTTACATTTTTCATCCGAATTTGATGAAATTTTTTAGGATTGTCCAGATCAGCGTGTAGATGGTCCCCCATGAGGGTAGTGAAAGGTACTTAGAGATTGGTGTTTTGAGATCAACTACTATGCATCGGATCATCTATATAATCGGGTTATGGATACGAGGAAGCTATGTGCCACACCCACTTGGCAGACGTTTCTATGTTTGTTGGCGAGTTTACGCTCTCGTAAACCCGAAGTTACGACTACTCCGTTCTAAATATGCAACCAAGAGACTTTGGAATGCTAAGCACATTTTAATTCCTGAAACTTTATAATTAGGGATCGGATTTTTATGTTTTTAAAAATGCAAAATATTTAACATATATATATGTATTTATTTTTGTATAATATGCGGTAAATATGTAAGGATGTTGAAATATTTTCAAAAATGTTTATAAGCTTGTTCAAAAGCTTGTTATAAGCTTGTTCAAAAGAAAAAAAACTGGTTCGTTGAAAAAGAAGGGTGAAATGTGGAAATTATTCGCCACGACAAGGAACTTCAAATGCTCGAAAGTGAACCGACGACGATCTGGACGAAAAATAGCGTTGTTACCTACTGAACCACCATTCAACAACCACAGAAGTTATCGGTTCGTTCTTGAAGTGTGTTGAAGTGTGTTCTTGGGAGTGAAGGTCACTGGAGATTTCAGATCCTTTGAGAATATCCTCAATAGTACGTATGGTCAATCACCCTCCCGTCCAGATATTTACGAGCAATTGTCTGTTTAGGATTTTATTTTAGCATGGAACATGCTTCAGCCTTGGACTAACTACTCGAAAAGTGTCACGCGGGAGTTATTCTCCATCCCATCCCTACTCCGCCGAGGAGCGCTGCTAAAGTATGTTCCATGTTTCTTGAATTTCAGCCAAAGGCTCTAAGCAGTAAGTAAAGCGAGGCCCGAGTTTCTGTCTAGGTTTTTTTCACAACATGAAAAGTCGCATTCCTAACCAAAAATTAATCCAGAAGACTCAAGAAACCAAATCAAGAAAGATCATAATAAGATCGACGCATCCACAACAATCAAATGGAAATTCATATGATTCACACCCACTCCTATCGATGTCAGCACAAAAACACGGGCTGAAAATGGGTGAGGGGCCTTGACTGTGGTTCACAGCCCTTGATCAGTGATTCTCAGCTATGACAACTATCTCGCTACAAATTAATAATTTGTAATATCATCTTTCAAACGAAGGACTCTTCCTCAAAATGATGAAAAACTGCTCAAAATGATGAAATAAGTAGTTTTTCAGTCAGATATTTGTAAATGTGTATTAACAGCAAAGCATATGAAAATATATAAAATAAAAGTAGGTTTAACCGGTTCAAAAGTTGCTTATTTGAACACTTCTTCAATATTGTCAATACAAGGTGTCGACACCCAAGATGGGCTTAACTTCGAGGTTCGATTCTACACAATATTTCCAACAAAAAATGTTTCATAGCAATTTTTTCTTAACCCACTCAAAATGCCTTTTTTTTCACTTCAAAGTTTTTTTCCCGTTTTAGACCTTACGTCATAAAAATTGTCATAACTCCTGTTATTTACCAAGCTAATTCAAGTGTAAGGATATCGTTGGAAAGAACGTTAAATTTCCAAGCTACTTAGTGTAAAACCAAAATCTTTTAGCAATGTACTATTTCCGTAAAATCAAGTTAAAAAGCTAATTATACATTTTCCCCGAAATTTGATTTTTTCATGTTGAAGTTTTCACTTTGAACGCCTGTTCATTTCGATGGGCGCTCTTCGGAAAAAACCTGATCAAAATGTCAGCTTTCCAACGGTATATCAATGTTTCTTTTTAAAATTGAAATTGGATGAGTAAATCAAGTTTGAATGCAGGAAAACATGTGTTTTACAAGAAAATCGAGTGTTTTACGCAGTGTATGGTCTCCCTCATTCTTGACGAGTTTGGTATCATTTCCTACAAAAATTTTTACGCTAAATCCAATGATGATACTTTCGAATAGTTCTGACTGTTAGAAAGTGGATTTTTCGAAGAAAGCCTTGGTATTCGTACATAAAATACGCACTATTCGTAGATATGGTAGTGAGCATAAAGTAACACCTTTCTACTCAATAAAAACAATAAATTTCTAGCTGATTGGTGTTTTGATGTTTGATCAATCAGCTAAAAATTTGATGTTTTTTCGAGTAGAAAGGTGTTACTTCATGCTCACTACCATATCTACGAATACTGCGTACGTTATGGACAAAAAATGGTGGTTTTCCTCAAAAAATCCACTTTCTAGCAGTCAGAATTATTTGGAAGTGCCACCATTGATTTAGCGTAAAAAATTACGTAGGAAATGATACCAAACTCGTCAAGATTGAGGGAGACCATACACCGCGTAAAACACTCGATTTTCTTGTAAAACACTCGTTTTCTTGCATTCAAACTTGATTTACTCTTCCAATTTCAATTTTAAAAAGAAAAATTTATAGACCGTCAAAAAGCTGACATTTTGGTCATGTTTTTTCCGAAGAGCGCTTATTGAAATGGGCTGGCGTTCAAAGTGAAAACTTCGATAGGAAAAAATCAAATTTCGGGGAAAATGTATAATTAGCTTTTTAACTTGATTTTACGGAAATGGTACATTGCTAAAAGATTTTGGTTTTACACTGAGTATCTTGGAAATTCAACGCTCTTTTCAACGATATCCTTACATTTGAATTTACTTGGTAAATAACAGGAGTTATGACAATTTTTATGACGTGAGGTCAAAAACGTGAAAAAAAACTTTGAAGTGAAAAAAAGGCATTTCGAGTGGGTTAAGAAAACACTGCTAGGAGACATTTTTTGTTGGAAATATTGTGTAGAATCGAACCCCGAAGTTATGCTCATCTTAAGTGTAGACACCCTGTATATTGCCTAGAAAAGAATATGTAAAAACATATGAATCCGATCCCTTTTATAATTATCTTTAAATCAAAAAAACCGTTTCACCTTAATTATTTTGTCGTCCTTCTTGGCTCAGTCAATCGCATTTCATATCTGTGTTCAGAGTGTAAGAAAAACAGCTGAAACAATAAATAAACGTTTATTCCAGTAGGTACCTACCTCAATGAGTCATTATACATCATTTTCATTTCTCCTCGTAATTAACTAAAACATTGTTTCAATGTGATTTAAAAACATAAATATCCTCAGGGAAGGTTACCTACTAAAGTCACCAGTAAATGGTGAGTTTTCAGAGGCAAAAAGTCGTATCATGCCGATTCAGAATGCAAGAAGTCGTATCGTCGAAATACTAAGGCCGATTCCCTTATCAGTGTCAAGATGCGAGTTTTCTTCTACTGAATCGCTCTGATACGACTAGTTTCTTAGCAGAATCAAGTTGAAACGCCTAAACTCGGAAACCGGGAGGCTTGTTTGAGGCATTTCAAGTACGACTCTAAAACTCCGAAAATCGATAGAAATCGACCCCTTAAACCCCCGGGTATCAATAACTCAATTTGGTCAAATTTTCACGTATCTACTTTCTAGCTTAGCACGGCAGTTTAGGCTTGGCATGCCAAAACCAAAAATATGTATCGTCATAAAATAACTACCGTTGTATTAAAATTCAAAAAATTAGGAAAACATCCAAAGCTATCTAATTTAATAACATCAGAGATAACAATAGAAAAAAACTCATCAGTTTAGCCTTAAATAGTCATTGAATGAGTTAATGTTTCTACTTACCAAAATCATTGTTCTTATTCACTCGAGAAATTGTCAAAATTCACTAAAATGTTTATTAAAACCATTGAAACGGCAAGTAGGTACTTTAGCCAAGGTACGAAAAATCACTCTGTCAAAATTAATTCATGGATCTTACCCATGATCCTTGTCCATAGGTCCACTTATCAAAGATGGCGAGAAACGTGAATGAGCCGGCTGTATCTCTTCTCCGTGGTAGGTCGATAAAGCTAACTTTCAACTTTTGTTTGACGTCACAATTATAGAGGACACATTATTTGTGTTGTGGTCACCAATAACATATTCTGCAAATAAACTGCTTCCTTTCACCCCCGCGTTCCCATTCAACCGGTTTGACAGTGAGTACCTAACCTGGATTTTGATTTTGGTTTGTTATTATCAATAATGAACCTTTGGAATCGACCAAGATAAAAAAATTTGTAACCCCCCTCAAAATTTGTTAGTTTACGTTTCAAGGTAGTACGTAGAATCCAAAAATTTGGCGGCACTTCCCCCACTAGCATTGACCGATTTTGATGAAATTTGGTATGTAGGCTCCATTTGGGGTCTAGTTGTGCCCCGAAGATTTTGATTGATCACTTCTAAAAGTCCAAAAATGAATTTTGAAATTTTGAAAACGCCCTACCTAACTGAAAAAGTTTTGATATAGGTATTTTTTTACATCAATTTTAGATAGTATAGAATTTTTAGAATTTTTTGAGACCACGCGGAGCCTTGTAGGACAAACCGTTCGCTCCTTACGAGAATTTAAGGGTTGGACTTTCGATAAATCAGAAACACGATTGTGAATCGCAAAAGAGGCCTAATCCTCGTTCAAATGTTAGGTGACTGAAACAAGAGCGATGTTTTTCTTCAAGTTGGTTGGTGTTAACAAAGTCAAAGCCGTGTTCTTTGCAGACGAGTGATCTATATAGAAAATTAATAAACCTTTGTGTAATAATTAGCAGCGTTTTTTAAATTAAACTATAGTAAACATCAAAAGATTTTTATGCTGATATGCTCGTGATTTATTTAATTTACTTGAAACATGGACATTCTCTTCCAGATTGCTGATATTTATTATTTCACTCCTTTTCCCATCCCCCGATATCTATGAGGATACTTGCTCCAACATTCCTGGATTTCTGGTCATTCAAGAGAACCAATAATTATTCGCACGACGTTCATTCTTTATAAAAAATAAATATTACAGTTTTCTCACTAATTCATGTGTTACTATTTTTGAAGCTTTGTATTATTATTAAAACGATAGTAGAGGTATAGATGTGCCCAACATCGAGATATCAGGTTTTTTTTTAAATTGATTTTTGATAGGCCTCATTGAATTGGCCTACCTACATACATTCATTGTTTACATTATAATGCCATCGTCGACAAATATGGTTAATGGTAATCACTATTTATTTCAACATGGATGCGGAATTTATCACATAACATATTGAACAATGACCGTAACGTGACTTGGGCGGGAGAGTCTTCTGAATTCTGGCGTTTGAAATCCCTTTTGGTTCATTATTTTCAATAATGAACCTTTGGAATCGACCAAGAAAAAAAAATTTAACACCCCATCAAAATTTGATGGTTTACATTTCAAGGTACGTAGAATCCAAAAATCGAATAAAAATTTGGCCGTCCGTCCGCCGTACGCCCTACGCGGCACTTTCCCCACTTAGCATTGACCTCCTTCTGGGGTCTATACTCTTGCCTTTATTTAAAGAGCTCTGGGATTTTTGAAGGCCCCGAAGGTTCGGCATCGCTGCAAGAATCCGAGCCCCAGCGGAAGGTCGAGGTATACCTGTGCGACCCCTCCGCCCGTGAACCCCCCCAACAGTTTACCCTCTTCTGCAAATGCACACTTGATTCACAAATTATTTCGATCATCCCATCACCAAAATCGTGATCAGCGAGAAAAATTGAACATATCGAGTATAAACTCGAGGCAGGTACGATTAAAACTCAGCAGCCCCCTCCCGGCCAATCCACCCAAACAAATTACGCCCTCTTCGCCGAATTACAGGAAATTTGGACTCATTTTCATCAGAATAATTAGTAGGTTACGAATTTAAATTACAAAAAATGTTCACCGAACGATAAATAATTAAATTGTATGTTGATAGAAGAGGAAAAAGGAAGAGGGATGATGGGTTTTGACCGCGAAGGGTTGTGAGTTGAGACCCCAAGGTGAGCACCTTGCAACGTTGCCACCTCTTGGCAGGGAAGGGGTTTTGGAACCTGCGGTCCAGAGCTCTTTAAATAAAGGCAAGAGTATAGTTGTGCCCCGAAGATTTTGGTTGAGATATGTCACTTCTAAGGGTTCCAAAATCAATTTTGAAATTTCGAAAACGCCCTAACTCAAAACATTTCGATATAAAGGTATTGTTTTCCCTTCAATTTAAAATTCTATAGAATTTTTAGAATTTTTTGAGACCTCGCGGAGCTCCGTAGGACAAACTGTTCGCTCACTACGAGATTTTAAAGTTTACACGTACGATAAATCATAAACACGAGTGTGAATCGCAAAAGAGGCCTAATCTCCGTTCAAATTAAAGCTGACCAAAATACGATCGATGTTTTCCTTCATGTTGGATGGTAGGTGGCTTTGCAGACGAGTGATCTAAATAGAAAAATAAAAAATAATAAACCATTGTGTAATAATTTGCAGCGTTTTAACTAGGTATAAGGGTCGGTCTTACTTTGAACAGAGGAAATTAATACAGTATCTATCAAAGATGTCAATCTGTGGAAGATGTGGAAGATTGTGGAAGGTCGTGATAGTACTCCTGTTTCTCAAGAGACTGCTCTATTCTCCGGAATTCTGATTTGGAGCAGGATCCGTATGTCCAAACGGATCGCATGAGAGTTTTATGTTGTATTAATTTGTCTTGGATGGATAAATGCGGACTTGTCGATAATATGGTCATGGCGTCTATCCAATAGTGACGGGAAATTTTGATTGGTGTGTGCTGTCCAAGATAGCGGAGTTCAGTATCTATTTGATTTTCCCAAGTTACAACGCTAGACTTTTCACTGTTTAAGGTGAATTTCTGCACCATTGTACCAGTAAGTTAAGTATCTTGTATCTTGTCTAGTTGAAGGTTCTCGGCCGCAATTTTGGATTCCTCTTTCGACGTAGCATGGAATCATGCAAGCATACAATCCGGAAAACCCATCCGAGACCTCCAGAGGAACGTCCCTCTTGTTTATATGGTGCTCACACTTCCTATTCACATCCCAGCTTGAATTGGCCTTGGTGTTGTGAGTGATGGTTCTGGATTGAGATCACATACGTCCTGTCCTGCAAGTAGTGTTTGACCTCAGAAAATAGGTAGTTCGGCGGGTGCTGGCGGAGCTTGTACAGGAGCCCATCATGTCAATTCCTGTCAAATGCTTGTTCTACATCAAAGTAAAATTTCTGAGGAGACCGATAGGCCGGTAAGAAGTAAGAAGATGAGGAGGTTTGTAGGGATTCGCACACATACTAATAGTCGCATGTCTCTAAGCTTTTGGAAAGTGTACAGTTAGCGGTGACCACGTAAGAGCAGAGGCTGCACTACCTATTACTTAGTTCTATACTAGAACGATTCTTCTACAAGAAGGTCTGATAACTTTTTTGAATCTTTGGAAACTAGGTATTCTTCCATCTCAAGTTCAGGACCTAGATTTGGTTGTAACCAGTTGCGGTGAGTCAGCAAAGTGGTTGGCATTTTCTTCGGGAAGTGAAAGAAGTGACCTACATCAACAAAATCTTCGAGGCACAACTAGCCTGTAAGCATGGAGCCTACATACCAAATTTCATCAAAATCGGGCAATGCTAAGTGGAGAAAGTGCCGCGTACGGCGTACCTACGGCGGACGGACGGCGAAATTTTTGTCCGATTTTTGGATTCTACGTTCCTTGAAACGTAAACCAACAAATTTTGAGGGGTTGTTCCGTACGCCGTACGCGGCGTTGACTGATTTTGATGAAATTTGGTATGTAGGCTCCATATGAGGTCTAGTTGTGCTCCGAAGATTTTGGTTAATGTAAGTCACTTCTGAGGGTTGAAAAATTAATTTTGAAAACACCCTAACTGAAAAATTGTTGATATATGGGTACTGTTTTTCCATTAATTTAGGATAGTATTGAATTTTTAGAATTTTTGAGGCCACGCGGAGCCTTGTAGGACAAACCGTTCGCTCCCTACGAGAATTTAAGGGTTGGACGTACTACGATAAATCAGAAACACGAGTGTGAATCGCAAAAGAGGCCGAATCTCCGTTCAAATAGTAGCTGTCCGAAATGCGATCGATGTCTTTCTTCATGTTGGATGGTTGGTGGCTTTGCAGACGAGTGGTCTATATAGAAAAATAATAAACCGTTGTGTAATAATTTGCAGCGTTTTTATTCGATTTTCGGATTCTACGTACCTTTTTATTTTGAGGGGGGGGGGGGGTTAAACAATTTTTTTTCTTGGTCGATTCCAAAGGTTCGTTATTGAAAATAACAAACCAAAATGTATTCATATTCCTCAGTTTCTGATTTATTGTTTGTGGAACCCAATTTATTGTAAGCCCTCGTGAGAAGCAGACAGTTGATCCCACAGACAGAGCTCTGGGTGATCTAATTTGATTCTAAAACGCTGCAAATTATTACAGAATGGTTTATTATTTTCTACATAGATCACTCGTCTGCAAATCCACCGACATGAAGAAAAACATCGATCGCATTTCGGACAGCTTTAATTTGAACGGAGATTCGGCCTCTTTTGCGATTCACACTCGTGTTTCTGATTTATCATACGTCCAACCCTTAAATTCTCATGGGAAGCGAACGCTTTGTCCTACAGGGCCCCGCGTGGTTTCAAAAAATTCTATACTATCTTATATTATTACCATCTTTATACCAAAATTTTACAAGTTAGGGCGTTTTCAAAATTTCAAAAATCAATTTTCTACCCTTAGAAGTGACCTACATCAACCAAAATCTTCGGGGCACAACTAGACCCCAAATGGAGCCAACATACCGAATTTCATCAAAATCTGACAATGCTAAGAGGGGAAAGTGCCGCGTACGGTGGACGGCGGACGGACGGCCAAATTTTTATTCGATTTTTGGATTCTACGTACCTTGAAACGTAAACCAACAAATTTTGAGGGGGTGTTAAAAAAAAAAATTCTTGGTCGATTCCAAGGGTTCATTATTGAAAATAATAACCAGTAATAATTGCCAGTTTAAATTGGTGGAAAAAAAGAATTTCTATATCGGGAGTTTTCGAGGTAGGTTTTTACCCCGTAGAAGTGACTGACACTCATCAAAAGCTTCAAGGCACACCTAGACTGCGAATGGAGCCCACATATGATAGATGGTTGGTGATTTTGTAAACTAATAAACCGTTGTGTAATAATTTGCAGCGTTTTTTTTTAATCACCCTACAATGTTGTCCAGCTACATTCCAGATCAATCACATAAGGACGCAAAAGTCTTACCTCTTGACGTCTTGAAAACAATTAAGTATGTATAGTAAAATAATAAATGGTGTCCCACTTTCATTCATTTACAGAAAAAGTCGTTGCTTACCCGGTTCACCTCCTCAAGAAGCGGGTCGCTCTTTTGATAATAGTATTCTGCGGCTGCACGTGGGTTCTCCTGGAAATCGATTTCAGTCGCACAGCCACCATATTCAAGTCGGAAAAGTATATAAAAACGGGTAAATTCTTCGTCTTTTCTTCTTTAAGTGTCATTTCAGCTAAGGTTGTCTGCCAATTCAATAAGATCAGCTGCCCAACACCATGCCTGTTTACTGGCATTTTGAAGAGCTCTTTCTCCCAACATCCCTCATTCCTTCTATGTTACCTGTCATGATTACATACATTAACCCTTATTTCGGGTTCCGCAATATGAAAAGATGCACAATCGGCGGAGGAACGATCTCTATGCGGAATCTTGAGGGACTCAGAACTCAATACTCAAATCTTTGCTTATGAGGTCCTCAATACTCAAATACTTACCTACCTGCTTCAGAGGTCTTCCTTTGACTGTCAAGGTATACTGCTTTGCTCAGACACCGCTTGAACTTCTGTTCTGGAAAAATTAATCCTAGAAGTAAATTGGTCAGTAATCAAAATCAAGTCCAAAGACAGAGTTGGAAATTGGTAGTTAGTTGAGCACCACGAAGTCTGAGAGAAACGGCCCACTATCGCGTTCAGTCCGACTACGGAACTTGAACTATTTTGTTGCCCGAGTGAGGCATCAGGTCTCTTCAGGTAAGCGGAGTACTCAAAATTATGCAGTATTCCGTCGCTTAAGAACACCAGAGAATTAAACGTTTCTACGCTCTACAGCTCTGTCATACTTCAACCCTAGCTGCAGATGTTTTTCCCGGGAACTGCGTTCCAGTCTCGGATACAATGAAAGACAACGTCACCATTCATTATTGTTACTTATTACGATTATAACTTTTTTGAATTCCATACTTCTCAAACGTTTTGGACAAATTTAGATCGTCATTTAAAAAAAAAATATTTGTAGATGTAGTTAAGTATTATATAAATGACAGTTTGACACAACTTTTTCGCTTAATTCCCGTCTCGTTCTTCAGATTACTCCAGTTCAAGCTTCCTCATCGACACGAAAGGCTGTCGTCTTCTGGACCTGGATCCCTTTGACCCCTCTCTCGTTCAGTACTTTGGAGATGAGGATCCTATCGACTGCAACCCAAGCAAACTTGGAGGTCTCGTTAGGTCAAATGTAACCAATTCAGAGCTTTTCGTCGATCAGATGGTGGTGCGTAATTACACAAACAGTTTCTTCACCTGTTGCTACAAGCCATTCAAGAGGATAGAATTCCCTCGAAACACGACGATTGAGAGGAGCTATCACTCCTACCCTTCAGATGTCGATAAACGGATCGAGTGAGTTCATTACTTTTAAATCAAAAACGTCCTGGCTTGTATGATTTACCATTTAAATAAAGTAAATTAAATATCTTGCAAGGCCCCTAAGTAGAACCTGAACGTTATCGCTAAGTAAAGCAGGTGGTAAGGTAAACCAAAAGGAGTAGAAATTTCATTTGGTTTTGACCATAGATCAATCCACAGCCTGGGAAATTCAACTCTTTTATAACCTTATTATAATAATAAGATTCACAATAATTGTGAATAGCATTATGAAATGCACCATGCCAACGCCGAAGTATGGCACCTATGTCCATGTGACAATAATTTATTAAAGATGTTATACAGTCCCCAAATATGGGGATCGTTTTCTGTTTAAGTAAGCAGATATTGAGGAAGAGACTATCAGATTCGTTAAGTATTGTAAATGAATGTTGATATCTCTTAAAGGTGCTTAGGTGAACTAAGTTGTGGTTCTTTTTAGCGACACATAACCTATGCAGGAGAAATCTCCTAAAAAAAACATCAGAACATGATGAGATTTCTCCTGCACAGGTTACGTGTCGCTAAGAAGAACCACAACTTAGTTCACCTAAGGACTTTTAAATAATCTACCAGAACATCTGTCATGCATCTTATCCAACTACATAAATATTTATATAAATATATTGTTAGGGACACTACACACAATTAGTATTCATTGCAAAACACATGTTTCTATTAGTTACTTTGGCAAATAATAAAAAGTTCACTTCTATTCTTGAAATCGAACCAAGTGGTTTCATTTCTATTATTAAACGCAGGATTGTAATACTGGTGGCAGCTATGGTTAATACCCGCTCCACTGTTCGGGATAGACAGGGGGTTAATGATGGAGGAGAGAATATCACCCCAACTTCTGACTTCTTCACCTCTCATGCAGTTTCAGCAGTACTGGGAGAAAGAACGTGCTGATTTAGTGGAACAACTGCAAGTTGAGTGGAGCGCCTCTCTTGGAGAACTCAGACAAGCTATGCAAGAAGATTGGAGGAGTTTCTTAATGGAATTCCAGAGTTTGTTGACCACACAGGCTACGAACAGCTGTCAGTGCTCTTCGAAACCAGCAAGCCGCAGCCTAGAGCCTTTTCAATTAGCAGCAGGAAGTAGACAAGAGCTATTCAAACCAAAACCCTATGATGGTAATGTCGACTGGGAGGCCTACAAACTCCAATTTGAAGAAATAGCCCTTAAAAATGGATGGGATGATCAAATAAAAACCACTGCATTAGCTCACGCTTTGACAGGCTCTGCATTAGAGGTATTACCTCTGGTTGAAACGCCACGTACCTTTACCAGATTGGTTGAAGCACTGGGAAAACGGTTTGGCCATGAGAAACAGGCTCAACGTTTCATGACCATGCTTTTGACCAGAAAGCAAGGTCCTAAGGAAGATATTTTAACGTACCATCAGGCTATACAGAAGCTGGCGAGAAAATCCTGGGCCACAGACTTTAAAGCAGGGCCGGGAGAAGATATGGTCGTGTACCATTTCGTCCAGGGTATACGAGACCCAGCTGTACGGGAGAAGGTGTTGGGTGTGTGGCCAAAAACACTCGAAGATGCTTTGGATGTCTCCTTGCGATTTGAGACAGTTGCTCAAGCATCTCAAACACCTATCACGATCCGACAAGCAGAAGCCGTGGAGCAACGAGAAAATGGTGAGAATCGCGAAGTGATGGAGTCAGACGTGGTAGTAAGGAGGTCACCTTCGAAAAAACCATTTCCTCGAGCTTCCGATGAGCAACGCCAACGCCGCAAAACGATTTGCTGGAGATGCTCTGCTCCGGGTCATGTAGCTTGGCGGTGTCCATACCCTCCAGTTAGTGCTGTTGTCCAGATGCAGAATCCTGGAACACCGTCTCAACCGTACTTCCCCCACGCGGCTGGATGGTTTCCTAAAAATAATGCTCTACCTGATCAAGTATCCTCGTTGGGAAACGCCAGGAAGTCAGAGTGAAGAGGCCTACTCTGATTTCCGCAGACAGGTCTCATAAGGAAGAAGGAGAAGAAACTTTCATATATCGAGCAGCCAATGATGGATCGTTGATTTTGAAAGGAATTGCTGGAGGCGTGCCTTGTGATTTTGTTGTAGACACGGGGGCAACAAAAACGATTCTGAACATAAAACTTCTGGAACACATGGACAATGAAATAAATTCTCTTACAATGCCTCTGTATTTGCGTTCAGTTTCTGGTGAGCGTATACCAGTGCAAGGACAATCGTCATTGTTGCTTGATGTAGGTGATGGTGTGCTGCGTCTCCACACGGTACTTATCGCCAAAATTCACGAGGATTGCATCCTGGGTCTTGATTTCCTAGAACGGCACCATTGTTTGATTGATCCAACTCAGAAAGCCATCATATTTCGAGGTAAGAGCCCAATTGAAAGTACAATTCGATCAGCATATGGTACTTCAGTCATAGAGGAGGACGATGATAGTTTCCAGGACATTAGCCCTCTAGATGAGTCGTCAGAGAACACTCCACTTGCTAATGGAATGCTTCCATCTCACGTCCAAACTTTGGCTGAGAAATCAACTGCTAATCTAACTGATGCACAGAGAGTTACAGCTTTGGCCCTTCTAAAAGAATTCGCAGATGTGTTTGCCCAGTGTGAAAAGGATTTGGGCTGTATTTCTGGCTTTTCACATTCAGTGGATGTTGGAGATAGTGCACCCATTCGCCAAGCACCCAGAAGAATTGCTCCTCATCGTCTTGCAGAAATTGATAAAATGATCAAAGATATGGAGGATACTGGTGTGATTGAGACTTCTCATAGTCCTTGGGCAAGTCCAATAGTTTTGGTCCCGAAAAAGGACGGATCCACACGTTTTTGCATAGACTATCGAAGATTGAATGATGTCACCAGAAAGGATTCTCACCCCCTACCAAAAATTGATGAGCTGACAAGTGGATTGGCTGGAAGCAATTGGTTTTCGACTCTTGACCTTCAATCAGGATATTGGCAAATACCAATGGCTGAAAAGGATAAAGAAAAAACAGCCTTCTGCACTACACGTGGCCTCTGGCAATTCAAGACCATGCCTTTTGGATTATGTAACGCCCCAGCAACTTTCCAGAGGGCAATGCATGGGATCTTGAGAGACCAAATCAGAGAAGGGAGAGTCAAAGTGTACTTGGATGACATTCTACTGGATAATGCTAATTTCAATGATCACATTACATGGCTGGAGAGAGTATTTAGAATATTGCGAGACAAGATGGTAAAATTAAATCCCAAAAAGTAGGTACCACTTGTTCAGGACCAGAGTTGCGTACTTGGGATATATTATATCTGGGCAAGGAATCGAGGCTGATCCAGAAAAAACATCTAAGGTTAAGAATTGGCCGACTCCCAAAGACAGCAAGGAAGTGAGAACTTTCGTAGGCATGTGTTCCTACTATCGCTGTTTTATTCCTCACTTTGCTCAGAGAATGGCTCCACTATATGCATTGCAAGATAAGACAAGCAAATTTGAGTGGACTCCAGCATGTGCTGCATCATTCGAGGACATCAAAGCGGCTATGACAGAACCTTCAGTTTTGGGACATCCAGTTCCTGGTTCACTATTTGTGCTGGATACTGATGCATGTGACAGAGCAGTAGGGGCAGTCCTATCACAAGTGCAGGGTGGTAAAGAGATTGTTCTTGCCTATTTCAGCAAATGCCTTTCGAAACCAGAGCGAAATTATTGTGCTACAAGAAAAGAGCTCCTCAGCATTGTCAGAGCACTGAAGCACTTTCACTCCTTCGGATTGGACAGTGGAGAAGAATTTATTGTCAGAACTGATCATTCTGCGTTACAATGGCTTCGCAATTTTAAGGAACTCGACGGTCAGTTGTCAAGGTGGCTACAACTCATAGCTTCATACAACTACCGGATCGTTTACTGACCAGGCAGAAACCATCAAAATGCAGATGCTCTCTCACGAAGACCCTGCACCAATGATAATTGTCGTCATTGCAGTAGGCAAGAACAGAAACACGAAAAGTTACTCTCCATTCAACGGGTCAAGCTGGATACAAATGTTATCAATTGGGCAGATGAACAACAGAAAGATGCAGATCTTCGAGTTGTCTCATCTTGGGTGAAATCCAAGCAACGGCCTTCATGGGAACAGGTAGCTGTGAAAAATAACACGGTAAAGACATTATGGGCAAAGTATAGTTCCCTTATTGTACATGATGGAGTACTGATACGCGTTTGGGAAGACCATTCTGGCAGAAAAACTTTGAAGCAGATTGTGGTGCCTAGGTCATGTAAAAATGAGGTTTTGGAGAGAGCTCATAGCTTGGGTCACTTTGGGCGTCGAAGAACACTGGGGGTAGTTCGATCTTAGTACTACTGGCCTGGCCTTCAGGGAGATGTCAAACTCCATTGTCTGGCCTGCAATGTATGTGGCAGGCGAGGTGGATCCACAAGGAATAAAAAAGCACCACTCCAGAGCTATGTTACTGGAAGTCCTTTTGAGAGGGTAGCAGTGGATATTGTGGGACCCTTGCCAATGACAGATCGGGGAAATAAATACATAGTGGTCGTGGTTGACCACTTCACAAAATGGCCCGAAGCATTCCCTGTACAGGAATTAAAAGCTGAAACGGTAGCCCAAGGTTTGGTTGAAACCGTTATATCCCGATTTGGCATTCCGAGAGAAATACATTCGGATCAAGGAACCACGTTCGAAGCAGCTGTTTTCAAAGAGGTCATGCAACTGCTGCAGATACAGAAGACCAGAAGTACCCCCCTCCGTCCACAAAGTAACGGTCTAGTGGAGCGATTCAACAGAACACTTTGGAATATGCTTGCAAAAGTCGTTGGACAAAACCAGAGAGATTGGGATAAGTGGCTCCCATGTGTACTGCTTGCTTATAGGGCCACGGAGCATGCGGCAACAGGCTTCTCACCAGCAGAACTGACCTTGGGTAGAAACCTAACTTTACCAGTGCACTTGCTGACTGGTTCAGTTCCAGGTCTACTGTTTGAGGCAGACTACGCCAAGAGGCTACAAGAACAGCTTGTTACAACACACGAGTTGGCACGACAAAAGTTGATAGCAGCAGCCGAAGAATCCAAAAGAAGATACGATATTCGGGCGACACAACCCAGATTCAAGGTAGGGATGTCCCAAAAGTATCGATACTTAAAAGTATCGATACTTTTCAAAAAAAGTATCGATACATATCGATACTTTTTTTTCCTGATATATATCGTAGTATCGATACTTTTTTTCCAGTATCGAAGGCGATACTTTTTTACCTCTCACATTAGATCAAAATGCTATTTTTTTTTAATCTCTCACATTAGATGAAAGTCTCGAATTTTAGTAGGTACCTCTTTCTCTACGTAGATTGTTGGGAGACCAACCACTTCAACAAACTAAACAAATATGATGTACCACCACCTCCAGCTCTCTATGGGTTTGTTCGGAGAGGCGGTCCGGAACAGTTCGGAACCAAACCTGAAAAGGGGAGGGGATAGAGGCGAATGGGCTCCTCCAAACTCCTTTGGGCTCCTCCAAGCCCCTCCGAACCGTTCAGGACTGCCTCTCCAAACAGACCATAATCATATTATGATAACCTGCTGTCCCCCATCATCTAGGAAGGACCACCAAAATGTTAACCCAACCAAGTGCAATACGAAAACAAGTGCCTAAACAAAAAAACGTCTGCCAAGTGGGTGTGGCACATAGCTTCCTCGTAGCCATAACCCGATTGTATAGATGATCCGATGCATAGTAGTTAATCTCAAAATACCTTTCACTACCCTCATAGGGGACCATCTACACGCTAATCTGGACAATCCTAGAAAATTTCATCAAATTCGAATGAAAAATTAAGTGAGTAGATGTATGTGATTGGATCAAAAAAATTCTTAGCCTCGGCTGGGATTCGAACCCGCGATCCCTGGAGCACAAATCAAGACTCTCTCCTCTGAGCTATTGAAGCCTCGTCATGTAAAGATTTGAGATTCTCACAGGAGACCATCCCTCTACGAATGAATCCCTCTATGAAGAACAATTCTCCATGATTTTCATAGGGGACCATCTAAACAATACTCTGTAACATCCCTGAAAATTTCATTGAAATCGGATTGAAAATGTCGAAGTTATGGCCGTTACAAGGAATTCACGTTTGCGCATGCGCAGTCACTTCTATCAGTCCGGGGATGATGATTTTCATAGGGGACCATCTAAACACTAATCTGTAACATCCCTGAAAATTTCATTGAAATCGGATGGAAAATGTAGAAATTATGGCCGTTACAAGGAAATTTACGTTTGCGCATGCGCAGTCGCTTCTATCAGTTCGAAGGTGGTGATTTTCATAGGGGACCATCTAAATACTAATCTGTAACATCCCTGAAAATTTCATTGAAATCGGATGGAAAATGTAGAAGTTATGGCCGTTACAAGGAAATTTACGTTTGCGCATGCGCAGTCGCTTCTATCAGTTCGAAGGTGGTGATTTTCATAGGGGACCATCTAAATACTAATCTGTAACATCCCTGAGAATTTCATCGAAATCGGATGGAAACTGTAGAAGTTATGGCCGTTACAAGGAATTCACGTTTGCGCATGCGCAGTCGCTTCTATCAGTCCGGGGATGATGATTTTCATAGGGGACCGTCTACACACCAACCCGCACAATCCCTGAAAATTTCATCGAAATCGGACAATAACTTCGTATAGTTATGCGCGTTACAAGGAATTGATGACAGACGGACAGACAGACAGACACACAGACAGACAGACAGACAGACACACAGACAGACAGACACGGAACCAAAATTGTTCAGAAAGGTCTAAAACGCAAAACGCGAGTGAAAATTTTGATTTTGGAGAACTTTTTTTTTTCATCCTTGAAAAGTGAAAACAAAGCTTCCGCTACCTCGGTAGACTCGGAAGCAAAATGTTATCTATAATAATGCATGTATGTCTATTAATTATTATCCTCGCGATGGAGAGATGTCACACTGATGGAGAGAAACATAAAAGGCATTTTCACACATTTTTGTAAAAGTATCGAAAAGTATCGATACTTCAAAATATCGATACTTTTTGAAAGTATCGTATCGATACTTTTTGATACTTTCTAGATGTATCGATACGATATTATATCGATACTTTTGAAGTATCGGACATCCCTAATTCAAGGTTGGTGACCGAGTATGGTGTTTCCAGCCGCGTCGCTTAATCGGTAAGTGCCCTAAGCTTCAGTCACCATGGTTGGGCCCATGTGAAATCACCAAAGTTATTTCTGACGTCGTTTTTCGGATTCGACCACCAAGAGGGAAACCAAGAGTGGTTCATGCGGACCGTCTTGCCCCATATGCAACATCCGTCCTCGAAGAGGGAGGAGAGGGATGATGTTAGGGACACTACACACAATTAGTATTCATTGCAAAACACATGTTTCTATTAGTTACTTTGGCAAATAATAAAAAGTTCACTTCTATTCTTGAAATCGAACCAAGTGGTTTCATTTCTATTATTAAACGCAGGATTGTAATAATATTATCTACCCCGGTTGGATGATAAGATTTACATAGATGGATAAGATGTATGGTAGATGAGTTGTATGTTTAATCACGTCCTTTTTTGTGGTGTTCCAGGTATTCGGAGTTTTGCAACGAGTTTACGGATAACGTGGTAATCGAACACGAGTTTGTAAAGGTGACGTGCACTGAGGGGAGCAAAGAGATCTACAAGGAGTTCTTCGCCTTTGCCAAGAATCCCTACCAGCAGGGCGACCCTGAGTATAGAAATGGAGTTAACTCTGACAAACTGAGCGTCCTCATGATCGGATTTGACGGGATGTCTCGTTTGAATTTCCTCCGGCAGATGCCGCGAACGATCGACTTCTTGGAAAAACGAGGCGCCATCAGTCTCCTGGGATATAATAAAGTCGGGTACAATACGCTCAATAACCTTCTCCCTATCCTGACGGGCTACAACGAAGCTGATTTGCTCAAAGTGTGCTGGCCCTCTAAACATTCAGTCTTCGACAACTGCACATTCATTTGGGACCTTTTTAAGAAGAAAGGTTACGTCACTTCGTATGGAGAAGACACTCCCAATATGGGCACATTCTACTACCTCAAAAGGGGATTCAGGAAGAAACCAGTCGACTTCTACCCTAGACCATTAAGCCTGCAAGCCGAAAAAGAGCTTGCTAATAATCATAGACTCAACGTAGATCTTTGTACAGGTAAAAAACTAAGCTCTCAAGTTTTCAACAGCCTAATTGAAACATTCTCCTACAACATGAAGGACCAACTATTTTTCTCGTTTTTCTGGGGAAACAGCCTGTCTCACGACTTCCTCAATCTTCCAAGAGTTGGTGATGAGGACTTCAGAAGCCTTCTAAGTTTCATAGAGAAGCAAGGTGTGTTCAACAGGTCAATGGTTGTTTTGCTGAGCGATCATGGCATCAGATGGGGCAGATTTCGTCAGACGTACCAGGGATACCTCGAAGAGCGACTTCCATTTATGTATTTCATGCTACCAGACTGGTTCAAAGAGAAGTACCCTAAAGCGATGACCAACTTGAACGTGAATAGAAAAAGACTGACTTCGCCTTATGATATCCACGAAACCCTCAAAGACGTTTTGGATTTGTCTCAGATCACCGAAGACGCTTTGAAACAGAAACGTAAATTTAAGGGACTCGGCATATCCCTTTTTCGACCAATTTCTACGGATAGGAAATGTAAAGACACTGGAATACCCGATGAATGGTGCGCTTGCCATACCAATAAGCCTTTGGCCATTAGTTCAAGAGAATCGCAGGAAGCAGCAGCAAGTGTCGTTCTTCAAATCAATTCCTTGCTGACTGGATATCGACAATGCTCCACGCTAAAATTGTCAAAACTCATCAATGCCTGGTTGAAGGAAGTTCCCATTAAGGAATCCTCAAAGTACTTGTTCCAAGACTATATCGTTACTCTGGAAACGACACCAGGGAAGGGTTTGTTCGAAGCTACAGTTCGCTATAAATTAAACGCTGGTTTTACGGTTCTTGGGTCAGTAAGTCGTTTGAATTTGTATGGTCATCAGAGCAGTTGTATGTCGAACTATGCGCTGAAATTGTATTGTTACTGTGAATATCAGTGAGCATTTTAATGTACCTAAGCTTTTCAAAAATAGGCAACTTCCAAGATTTTTCATTCTGTAGGTATGTGTCTGGGGACACGTTAACGGTAAAATCCACCCCTCCGTCTTACTTGTACTAAGTACAAGTACAAGTCTTGTACTACTTTCTTCTTTTAACAATTCCATGAGAAGCAACCCCAAAGAGGATGAACATGTAAAACAATCACCGGTAAACCCGAGACCGATAAACAATGAAATTACAACAATCTTCTGTTAACTAGACTGCAAGAATAACTAGATTGGAAGATCCGAGTTCGATTCCAAGACGTGACATCTTTTTTTTTTTTAAATATGTGTTTATATAATTTTGTTGTTTTTTTCTTCCTACCTACAACTTTCTACGTTCATTTTAAGTATTAACATTCATCTAATTTATCCATTATTTTTCCCCTCAAGGAGAGAGAAATTAGATTTTGTATGACTATGCATTAGAATGTATGTATGCATGTATGTGTCGGTGGCATCGCCGGCATTCAAATAAGGCGCCACCGAAATATCATAGGATCTCTGATCATAGGCTTCTCGATGGATTGAATGCACGAGAAGCCTATTGCTGTTATCTGCGATAGTCAATAATCGATTATTTCGGTATCAAACCTAACCTTCACAGCAGACCCGATCGGCAGGTCGTGAAGGGGCGCCATTTTGATTCTCAGTCCAGCAAGGTCATTCTGTTTACATTTACATACACATACCAAAATTTGGTATGTGTATTTAATTTGGTGTATTTAATACAAACATGCAAACATTATATTCTTCTAATTTATTTGTTATGTTCTTTTAAAGTAGTTATTTATTCGTAAGTAGTGATCAGATAGCAAACAGCTGAAACAGAGGTTTTTCCAGAAAGATTTTCCAGAGTTCTTACTGCATTTTTTTGGGTCTCAAATATCTACTAACTACCGATTGTGCCGTGCTTCCCATTAATGGTTCATTGTTTCCATTATTATTAATTATATTATTATTATTATGAGGAGTAATGATTTCATTATTATGATTATTATTATTATTATTAACTTATTATGATTATTATTATTATAATTCTTTTATATTACAATTATTACCATTGTTATTATTATTATTATATTATTATATTATTATTATTATTATTATTATTATAGGAATTATTTAATACAAACATGCAAACATTATATTCTTCTAATTTATTGTTATGTTCTTGTAAAAGTAGTAGTTATATTATATTAAATTATATTAACTTATTATAGTATTATTATAAATAATATTAGTATTTAATTAATTTAATTATAAATTAATTATGATTAAATTGAAATAATTTAATTGTAATTATAATAAATTGTATAAAATTGTAAGAATTTACAATAATTATAATAATATAAAATTTATAATAATTACAGAATTTTAATAATTACAATATTTATAATAATTATAATAATTTATTAATAATTATACAATTTATAATATTATAATTATAAATTAAATAATTATAATTAAAGTATTATTAATTATTATATTAAATAATTAAGGAATTATTTAATACAACATGCAACATTATATTCTTCTAATTATTGTTATGTTCTTTTAAAGTGTCATTTATCGTAAATAGTGCAGATAGGAACAGCTGGAAACCAGAGGTTTTCCAGAAAGATTTTCCAGGTTCTTACTGCATTTTTTGGGTCTCAAATATTACTAACTACCGATTGTGCCTGGCTTCCCATCTACTGGTTCATTGTTTGTCCAACAACAAGATCTCTAGTTACCACGGACGTAATGAGTTTCACAAACAAGGAAGACAGATCAAACCTAATGATAGATATACGAACTTATAGACGCAACAACTAAATGCAGGCAACATAATGAACCAAATACCTACCATTGTGAGAAAATACGGTATTTTTCAAAGGTAAATTTTTATAGCTATTGCACCATGGACTTGATTCCTTGAAGCCTAACTGGTACCTACCTACTTGTGTGAACTGACTCCCATAGTCTGTTTATTGTAGATCTATTGTTGATGTGCGAAGATAATTGAATGATGTACTACATCAAAAGAAAACACAGCGTATATTAAGAAAATTCATTGTACATTGTAACAATGTAAAATTCGCACAGAATTAACAATAGGTAGTGCACCATGAAGTTGATGTGAAGATTACAGAATTTTCGTGACGAGCAGTTGGTTTTGAGAGGTGAACAACGTGATATTTCTCGGGGAAAATAACAAGTACCGATAAACAAGTACGATAAAAAAGAAACCTGTTGTACTAAAATGAAAGCTAAAGAGAACCAAAACACAGGATACGGGAGTTGAACGACAACACAAGTGGAACTAGATCATTCCAAGCTGATTGAAGCTGGTTATAAAAGTGTCAGTTTATCGAAAATAATGCTTGTCAGGAATGCTGGGAAGCAGCGACGCCCAAAGGCTGATATTCTTCTTTTTTCGGAAAGTTCTCTTATCTTTCCACACTGTTTCTCACTTTTGGCAAATCAAAAAACTAAATACCGCTTCGGACGGGCAGAGCAACTAAAGATAGATAGATTAGCATAATGAAAAACCAGCATGGTGTGATAATGTCGAGTTATGATTAGGAATACGCCCTCTACGTCATAAGCATCAGTACGACCTCTTAGCCGTGACAGCTCTGAAATCGCAGTCTTTACTGAGGACATTCAACGCTTGCAGATATTGGTCCACGGATACTCATGAGCCTGTCGGCGAGTTGTAGACAATGTCTTCCCAAGGCAATTCTTCGTTCATATAAGGAAACCATGTAAGTCGGAAATCCATAACTAGAAAACCATGTAGGTAAGTCGGTATTTTTGCGAAAATGAGGTTTTGAGCTCTTTAGGTAAATTAGGGTCGCTTGATCCAGTAGTGAAGCCGTTTTCCAATCTGAAGAATAGTTTTTATCCAGAAGGTATAGAAAAAACGTGTAAGTCGGTTACCTCTTTTTTCGCCGGAAAACCATGTAAGTCCTGTGTATGCCTTCATAAAAGTGGCAGCTCACGGTGGTGGGAAGTTTCCATCAAAGATAGTCAGTTTTTTTTCTCATTTTTTCATGTAAAAGTTTACAAAATTCATGAATGGAGTTCGGAGAAAGTGATCATAAATAAACACCTTTTTATAAGTCTCATATCAGCAATAAATTCCACTCCTTGTGTTCTGCAGACACGTGATTTCCATACTTAGGCCAACCTAAGATAACGACCTATCTACGTGTTTTTTCCCATTGTTTCTAAATTATTTTTACATTATTAAAAGGATAATGTCAGATGAATTAATTGATTTGTGGCTGTTTGACCTGGCTGTAATGCTGATGTTGCTGACATCCAGCTTTGACCTATTCCTAACCCCTTACCCACACCCAACCAATCCCTAAAACATACCTAACTTATCCCTAGTCCATCTCTAACTCATTCTCAGCTCATACCCTACCCAGCCATGACCTATCTATAACCCATAACAGTCCCTAACCCATCCCTAGCTCATCCCCAACATTTCCCTAACCACTAACCCATCCTCAGCTCATCCCCAACATATCCCTAACCCCTAACCCATCCCTAGCTCATCCCCACATATCCCTAACCCCTAACCCATCCCTAGCTCATCCCCAACATATCCCTAACCCTAACCCATCCCAGCTCATCCCCAACATATCCCTAACCCCTAACCCATCCCTAGCTCATCCCCAACATATCCCTAACCCCTAACCCATCCCTAGCTCATCCCCAACATATCCCTAATCCCTAACCCTCCCTAGCTCATCCCCAACATATCCCTAACCCCTAACCCATCCTCAGCTCATCCCCAACATATCCCTAACCCTAACCCGGCCCTAGCTCATCCCAAACATATCCCTAACCCCTAACCCATATCTAACTCATCCCCAACATATCCCTAACCCCTAACCCATCCTCAGCTCATCCCCAACATATCCCTAACCCCTAACCCATCCCTAGCTCATCCCCAACATATCCCTAGCCCCTAACCATCCCTGCTCATCTCCAACATATCCCTAACCCTAACCCATATCTAACTCATCCCCAACATATCCCTAACCCCTAACCCATCCTCAGCTCATCCCCAACATATCCGTAACCCCTAACCCATCCCTAGCTCATCCCCAACATATCCCTAACCCCTAACCCATCCTCAGCTCATCCTCAACATACCTAACCCCTAACCCATCCCTAGCTCATCCCCAACATATCCCTAACCCCTAACCCATCCCTAGCTCATCCCCAACATATCCCTAACCCCTAACCCATCCTCAGCTCATCCCCAACATATCCCTAACCCCTAACCCATCCCTAGCTCAACCCTAACATATCCCTAACTCCTAACCCATCCCTAGCTCATCCCAAACATATCCCTAACCCCTAACCCATATCTAACTCATCCCCAACATATCCCTAACCCATCCTCAGCTCATCCCCAACATATCCCTAACCCCTAACCCATCCCTAGCTCAACCCTTAACATATCCCTAACTCCTAACCCATCCCTAGCTCATCCCAAACATATCCCTAACCCTAACCCATCCCTAGCTCATCCCCAACATATCCCTAACCCCTAACCCCCCTAGCTCATCCCCAACATATCCCTAACCCCTAACCCTCTCGGCTCATCCCCAACATATCCCTAACCCCTAACCCATCCCTAGCTCAACCCCAACATATCCCTAACCCCTAACCCATCCTTAGCTCATCCCAAACATATCCCTAACCCCTAACCCATCCTCAGCTCATCCCCAACATATCCCTAACCCCTAACCCATCCCTAGCTCATCCCCAACATTTTCCTAACCCCTAACCAATCCCTAGCTCATCCCCAACATATCCCTAACCCCTAACCCATCCTAGCTCATCCCCAACATATCCCTAACCCCTAACCCATCCCTAGCTCATCCCCAACATATCCCTAACCCCTAACCCATCCTCAGCTCATCCCCAACATATCCCTAACCCCTAACCCATCCCTAGCTCATCCCCAACAAATCCCTAACCCCTAACCCATCCTCAGCTCATCCCCAACATATCCCTAACCCCTAACCCATCCCTAGCTCATCCCCAACATATCCCTAACCCATCCTCAGCTCATCCCCAACATATCCCTAACCCCTAACCCATCCTCAGCTCATCCCCAACATATCCCTAACCCCTAACCCATCCCTAGCTCATCCCCAACATATCCCTAACCCCTAACCCATATCTAACTCATCCCCAACATATCCCTAACCCCTAACCCATATCTAACTCATCCCCAACATATCCCTAACCCCTAACCCATCCCTAGCTCATCCCCAACATATCCCTAACCCATCCCTAGCTCATCCCCAACAAATCCCTAACCCCTAACCCATCCTCAGCTCATCCCCAACATATCCCTAACCCATCCTCAGCTCATCCCCAACATATCCCTAACCCCTAACCCATCCTCAACATATCCCCAACCCCTAAACCATCCCTAGTTCATCCCCAACATATCCCTAACCCCTAACCCATATCTAACTCATCCCTTGTTCTAATGAAACAAAAGTTGCCTAACACTTAAATTCAATGCATACCTACCTAGTTAGGGTTGTGATAGGTAACGTGTTCCTATAAGTAATGGTTGTAATTTAAGAAATGGTAATTGAGGAATTGGAAGTATATTGAATAATTTATTGCTCAACTCTAGTAATATTAAGACTAAAGACTCTCATTTCGACTCAAGGAGCCATAAAGTTGGACTGCGTATTAGTCAACGCCTATGAATTTTCGTTTAAATATTTTCCTTTTGCATCGATTTGAGTATTTTGTCTAACCTTGAAACCTGGAGAACAAAATTGAATAGTATTCCTAATAATTAAATAACCCAAGCTGGGTATATTTTCATAAAAATTAAATTGAAACCATGTAAATCGGGTGTCAAAGGCTGGGTAAAAACATGTAAGTCCATTTTTTTATGGGGAGATCCTAACCATTTCCCCCATATATCTCCGCATCAGATAGGCCTACAGGGACTATTTTTTGTAATTCTTCATATTTTTAGTCAAGAAATAGAGCAATGAGCTTACATTTTAGATTTTTAAATGTTATCATATATTTTTGTTGGTATCATACATTTGAAAAATTTAAATACTCCAAATATCTTCACTCCGATTTGTTAAAACTAACCTCCTGATGGTTACCTAAAAATCTCAAAATTTTCGGTTCATCCGTTCATTCATGGTTTTGGAATTACTTTTGAATTGAGCCATATAAATCAGGGTTATATTTTTGTTATAAAAAAATATATTTTCTGTTATTCTTACTGAATTTTATTAAAAAATGAAGAAGATAAGGTTTCGAGTTTTTTTGTGATCACACACATTTTTTTAGATACAAGCTTGTTTTTGGTCCTTTTCAAAGTTAACATGATGAGTAACAAAGAAACCAGGGCAAGAAGTGTCCACTGCTCGATATTCGTACATTTTCAAGCAAAAAAAAATTGTGGTACATTGTTGTACCCTTATGGGGTACAAGAATGTGCCACGAAAAAACATTTCTCTCTATTCTTGCATAAAAGATAGAATTTTCTCATTGGTGGCATTTGATACTTGGAAAGTAGAGGTACATTGGGTAAATTTTTCAATAATATACGATGAAAAGTACAGTATTTACACGTAAAAAACCTCAAAATTGGCACAAAGTTGTACCAGTTGACGGGGTAGGTAATGGTATCGGACATTGTTGGAACTGAATACTGTCGTACCAAATACGAGATATGTAGTACAACTAGGTGGTGAGAGGGTATTCTACCAAGTGGGTGTAGCACATAGCTTTCTCGTCATCCTTAATATATTCGGGTAGGTAATGGTATAGGAGATTGTCGGAACTAAAGAGTGCCGTACCAAATATGAGGTATATAGTACAACTAGGTCATGAGTGGGGGTATTCTACCAAGTGGGTGTAGCACATAGTTTCCGCGTCATCCATAATATAGTTGGGTAGGTAATGGTACTGAAGATCGTCAGAACTGCAAAGTGCCCTACCAAATATGTGGTATATAGTACAACTAGGTGATGAGAGGGTATTCTACCAAATGGGTGTAGCACATAGCTTCCTCGTCATTTATAAATAGTTGGGTAAGTAATGATACAGGAGATCGTCTGAACTGAATAGTTCCTTACCAGATATAAGGTGTATAGTACAGTTAGGAGATAAGAGGGTTTTCTACCAAGTGGATGTAGCACATATTTCTCTCGTCAATCATGTCATGGTTGAGTTGTTGAATTGTGTTGTCAGAACTACCCAGTACCTATTAAATATGAGGGAAGTCGAACAGTTAGGGGATATGATAGTAGATTGCTAAGTAGGGAAGTGGACCACATACCTCCTGAAACTGATTCAAAAACGGAAACTCATCTGTACATTTGGAAACTGATCCGGATTACAGAATGTGGTTCACCCTTTGGATCTGGTTTACCTTACTGAAATGATTAACAGAATGGAAATAGATCTACATTACGGAAACTGATCGAAAAACTGCGGGTAAATTAATTCCAGAATTTTAATTGAGGACCACTAAAAAGCGAAAAATAAAAAAATAGTGTGAAATGGAAAAATAATAAAATAAAAATCTTTTTAACGAAAAAATGTACCGACCTCAAAAATTGTGTCCGTAAATGGTTGTATACTGGTTCAAATTAAATTTTGAACCATATACCAAATTTTGGTATATGGGCTCCATTTGGGGTCTAGTTGTACCGCGAAGCTATTATATTAGTTTGATGTCAGTCACTTCTAAGGGGTGAAAATTGGGGGTTGAAATTTTCAAGAGTGCCCTAGCCCGAAAACTCTCTAATTAAAGGTATCGTTTTTTCACAATTTTGAATAGTACTGAATTAAAAATAAAAAATGAGACCACGCGGAGGTCTGCAGGACAATCCGTTCGCTCCCCACGAGTACTTACGGGTTTTCCTTCGATAAAACAGAATCCTTAGTGTGAATAACAAAAGAGTTCTAATCGCCGTTCAAATTTTATCTCACTGACATGCGATCGCTGTTCATTTCTTTGATTTGTATACAGTTTTGCTTTCTGAGCAACCAGTAATCAAGTTTCCATATGAAGCTTCCAATTTTTCGTATCGAGTGTGAAGCGTTTAGTTCTTTCTAAAAAACTTGATTGTGAAAGTGTGAAGGCAGTATGGTGTGGTAAGTAGTTCCTACTTATAGTTGGCAGGTAAAAAAAAAAAAAAAAACGCTGCAAATCGTTTCCCAAAGGTTTATAATTTTCTGTATATATCATCCTTCTGTAGAGATCCCTCCCTACCAACCATAAGTACTTACTGCCTACTAGGGCATTTTTGAAAACTTCAACCCTTCATATCCATTTGGTTGGTGGTTGGGGTTGCAATTTTCATAAATGTCCCAGTAGGTAGTAGGTGCCTATGGTTGGTAGGGAGGGATCTAAACAGAAGGTAGATCTATTCAGAAAATAATGAACCTTTGTGAAAAGTTTGCAGCGTTTTCCGTACACTTCACTCACCAGCAAAGAACACATCTTTGACATTGTCACTACCTACCAACTAAGTTTTCTCTTCATAATCGAGTTTATTTAGATGAAATAAAAGCTTCACACTCCATTCTGTTGAACTAACAAGAGTTATTTTGTGATTAAAGTTCTAGGTTGGCAGACCTGCCTTCCCCTCTCATCATCCTACCTCCTCCAAATCTCATAATAAATCAGTTCTATGCAAGGGTCCTTCCTGTTGGGATTTCTCCCAGTTTATTTTAAGATATTCGAAGAAACAAAGAATTCCTTCATTTAGAAATTTGATTACTGGTTGCTAAGGAATAGAATGGTTGCTAAGGACGCAAAATGAGTACAACTCGAAGAAACGAACAGCGATCGCATTTTATACAGCTAAAATATGAATAATATTACAGCATATCTATATACATAAAACGCCAACCGTACGTATTTAAGCATGCGCGTCGCCGATCGTGAGGAGTTGGAGGGGTCTTGGGAGTGGGAAGAGTCCGTGGCTGGAGGGTTAGGACGGGGAGAAGTCGGAGGGAGTAGGTGATGGGAGAGTCAGAGGAATGGGCGATGGGAGGAGTTGGGGTGGGAGAAGTCGGAGGGAGTGGGCGACGGGGAGAGTTAGAGGAATGGGAGGCGGGAGGAGTTGGGGGCGGGAGAAAGTAGGGGAGTGGGTGAAGGGGAGAGTTAGAGAAATGGGAGGCGGGAGGAGGTGGGTGGGGAGAAGTTGGTGGGAGTGGGTGAAGGGGAGAGTTAGAGAAATGGGAGCGGAGGAGTTGGGGGGGGAGAAGTCGGAGGGAGTGGGTGAAGGGGAGAGTTAGAGAAATGGGAGAGGTGATAGGAGTTGGGGGCGGAAGAAGTCGGAGGGAGTGGG
>CM019176.2:65574981-65587442 GCA_009739505.2 Apolygus lucorum | reverse complement strand
GTGGGTGAAGGGGAGAGTTGAAGAAATGGGAGGAAGGAGGAGTTGGGGCAGGAGGAGTCGGAGGGAGTGGGTGACGGGGAGAGTTAGAGAAATGGGAGGCGGGAGGAGTTGGGGGCGGGAGAAGTCGGATGGAGTGGGTGAAGGGGAGAGAATCAGAGGAATGGGAGGTGGGAGGAGTTGAGAGCGGGAGGAGTTGGGTCGGGAGGAGTCAGAGGGAGTGGGAAGCGAGGATAGTCAGAGGAATGGGAGGCGGGAGGAGTTGTGAGCGAGTGGAGTCAGAAGGAGTGAGAGGCGAGGATGGTCAGAGGAATGGGAGGAGGGAGGAGTTGGGGGCTGACGAGTCAGAGGGAGCGGGTCGCGGAGGGAATCAGAGGAATGGGAGGCATGACGAGTTGTGGGCGGGAGGAGTGGGGGCGGGAGGAGTCGCAGGTAGTGGGAGGCGAGGATAGTCAGAGGAATGGGAGGCGGGAGGAGTTGGTGGCGGGAGGAGTTGGGGGCGGGAGGAGTCGGAGAGAGTGGGTGGCGGAGAGAGTTGGAGGAATCGTTTTTGCCTACTATTAGGTCGGTTCATCTATAGCCTGAGGCTCCCCTCGCCCGTGGTACTGGTAATTGAGATGAGTAATGAGCCTTTTACGGCATTACTGCTATCCCCAGAAGCCCGACCAGGTAACAGGCCCGGAAGCAGAGAATTTGTACCTGCTCCCTAACCGCTCTACTCCTGTCAGAGGCATGAGCCGGTGTCCTAACATTAAGGGGGTACAGGAGAGGGAGGCATGATGCACATCAGTACCCATAATCAAAATCGGACAAAAAACTACTATTTTTATTTCAAGGAGAGCCGATCCAAACTGGATTTCGCAACCCCCTCCATCTGCAAGCAGATAGATGAAACCCCGAAAACCCTAGAAGGGTGATCGAGGGAGTGGAAGGAACTCACCACACGAGAGCCCTAGGGGAGCTAGTCATGACTATCAGCTCCTCTAGGTACCTGTTTGTATTAACACCACAGGTTAGGCCGAACCTTCTAGCTAAGGTTCTACCAACTAGACAGGTTGGTACCAGAGTTCATAACAGAACTCACATGCCGAGAGACATCTTCAGGGGCAAGCCCTTGAGGAGGCCAGCTCTCCCCTTGTAGCCTTCTTGGTACAAGCCCATGAAGTAGGGTTTGCTCAACCACGACCACCACGAATCCAACCTCAACTGAGGGGCAGGCAGGTGATGCTTTGACCGAGGTCGGTGCATCTGTAGCCTGAGGCTCCCCTCGCCCGTGGTACTGGTAATTGAGATGAGTAATGAGCCTTTTACGGCATTATTACTATCCCCAGAAGCCCGACCAGGTAACAGGCCTGGAAGCAGAGAATTTGTACCTGCTCCCTAACCGCTCTACTCAAAATCGGACAGTGGGAACTAATGAAAGTGCGTCGTACGGCGGACGGACGGAAAATTTTTATTCAATTTTCGGATTTTACGTACCTTAAAACGTAAACCAACAAATTTTGAGGGGTGTTAGAAATTTTTTAATTGTCGATGATTATTAAAAATAATAAACCAAAAGAAAATTTTTACTCCCCTCACCTCACAAAATTTGATGGTTTACTTTTCAAGGTACGTAGAATCCGAAAATCGAATAAAAATTCTGCCGTCCGTCCGCCATACACAGCGTTTCGTTACCAGGGACCGCTTTTGATGAAATTTGGGTTCCATTTGGGATCTAGTTGCAGACGAGTGATCTATACAGAAAATAATCAAACTCTGTGTAATAATTTACAGCGTTTTGAACTAGGTAGGGATGAGAACAAGGATGTTGCGAAGAGAACAATCAACTGTTTTGATGCTTGGGTACCTTACTTCACTACCTTGTTGTGTAGTAGAAGAAAACACACATGAAAATGTCCCAATGTGTTGCAGACTCGTATGCAAGCATTTCACTCAAACTTTTTGCTTCCGAGTCTACCAAGGTAGCGGAAGCTTTGTTTTCACTTTTCAAGGACGAAAAAAAAAGTTCTCCAAAATAAAAATTTTCACTCGCATTTTGCGTTTTAGACCTTTCTGAACAATTTTGGTTCAGTGTCTGTGAGTCTGTGTGTCTGTCTGTCTGTCTGTCTGTCATGATTTCCTTGTAACGCGCATAACTATACGAAGTTATTGTCCGATTTCAATGAAATTTTCAGGGATTGTGCGGGTTGGTGTGTAGACGGTCCCCTATGAAAATCATCATCCCCGGACTGATAGGAGCGACTGCGCATGCGCAAACGTGATTTCCTTGTAACGGCCATGACTTCTACATTTTCCATCCGATTTCAATGAAATTTTCAGGGATTGTGCGGGTTGGTGTGTAGACGGTCCCCTATGAAAATCGTCATCTTCGGACTGATAATAGCCAGTGCGCATGCGCAAACGTGAATTTCCTTGTAACGGCCGTAACTTCCACTTTTTCTACTCGATTTCGATGAAATTTTCAGGGATTATGCGGATTAGGTTGTGCATGGTCCCCAATGAAGATCACCACCTTCGGACTGATAGTAGCCACTGCGCATGCGCAAACGTGAATTTCCTGATGGTGTTTCTGCCCGACGCTGGAATAAAGCACCAAAGACGATTAAGCTGCTCATCCTCAACCTGCTCCTCCTTGCGGGAAGACCCCCGAAAGCATTAACCCGTCCCCGGACCGTGTTTATCCCCAAGAAAGGGGGAAGTGGGCCTGGAGGCTATCGACCGATCTCTGTGTCCTCGGTAGTCTTCCGCCACTTCCAAAAAGTACTGGCATCTCGCCTCCAGGTGGCTGGTGTCATTGGTGATGTCCAGAGAGCGTTTCGGCCAGCGGATGGCACAGCGGAGAACCTTACAGTTCTCCAAACTGTCATTTCGCTGGCCCGTATTAAACGCCGGCAACTCCACCTCGCCGCTCTGGACGTCGCTAAGGCCTTTGACACAGTCAGTCACCTTGCCCTGACCGATTGCCTTCGTGGTGTCGGGGCCCCATCTCGGTTAATCGAGTATGTGGCCTGTCTGTACCAGGAAGGCGTGACGGTCCTCGAGGCAGGAGGTGAGGTATCAGGGGATATACGGATCGGGCGTGGGGTACGCCAGGGGGATCCCCTATCGCCACTCCTCTTCAACCTGGTCGTGGATACGGCCTTGGGTAAGCTGCCCACTGAAGTAGGGTTTGATCTCGCCCCTGGGGTGCGAGTAGGAGCATTGGCATTTGCCGATGATGTTATCCTACTCGCAGAAAACCCGTGAGGGCTTGCAGATCGCCCTCAATGCATTTGCTAAGCAGCTAGCCAGGTGTGGACTTGTGGTTAACCCCGATAAGTGTGGGTCGGTCTCCTTGGTCCCGTCGGGTTGCCAGCATAAGGTGAAAGTTGTGGATGGGGGTTTTGTCGTAGGACAATCCCCCATTCCGTCTCGATCCGTGCTGGAGGTTTGGCGGTACCTTGGAGTCGACTTCATGGGGGTGGCCACCATTACTACCAGCCGTGTGGACCTTGGTAGAGCGCTAGCTCGCGTTACCAAGGCTCCATTGAAGCCACAGCAGAAGCTGCGCCTCCTCCGCACGTACTTACTGCCGAAGCTAACCTATGGGTTAGTCTTTGGCAGGCTTACGGCGGGGAGGCTGCAACAATTAGATCGAGAAGTTCGCTCTGCTGTGCGCTCTTGGCTGAAGTTCCCTCCTGGTGTCCCAAGTGCCTATTTTCACGCACCGGTCAAATCCGGTGGGCTTGGCATTGTGTCTCTCTCGGCATGTATCCCTTCACTGCGCCGCCGGCGCCTGCTAGCCCTTCAGGGGTCGAGCTGGGAGGTCGCCCGTGCGGCTGCTGATCTTGATTTTGTCAGGCAGCAGTTAGCATGGTGCGACCGAGCAACACCATCTGCTCCAAAACCCAGTTCGTCTGCTGAGTTCGCTGCTGCGCTGCATGAATCGGTGGATGGTAAAGAACTCCGACAGTGCTCCGAAAGCCTTGTCTCATCCCAATGGGTAGATTGGGCTTCGGAGGGCATTGGGGCCCGCGACTACCGACACTTTCACGCCATCCGCGTGGCATCTTTGCCAACTGCGGTGCGGTGTTCGAGAGGTAGTCGCGGGACAACGCTACCCCTTTGCCGTGCCTGTCGGAGTGGAAATGAACACCTGTATCATGTGGTGCAGCAGTGTCCACGAACTCATGGGGGCCGCATCCTACGTCATGATGCGGTCGCCAAGCAGATAGCAGGTGCATTGTCATCTAGCGGCTGGGATGTTGAGAGAGAGAGATTGTATCACATGCCAAGTGACCAGGGTAAGAAGCCCGACATTGTTGCTGTCAAGCCCGACCAGTCTTGCATTATCCTGGATGTCCAAGTTGTCAATGGCAGCTTGGACATGGAGCAGACTTGGCGGGCCAAGATAAGGAAATATGACAGAAATGATTTACGGCAAGCAGTGTCGGAGCTAAAAGGAGTGGCACCCAACAACATCAGGGTGATGGCTGCAACCTTGTCGTGGCGCGGTGTGTGGTGCGGGAAAAGTGCCACGGAGTTGCGCGAGTTGGGCATCTCTGTAGGCGTACTCCGTGGTATCACCACCCGTGTCCTGCTCGGCTCATATTTGAACTGGTGGTCGTTTTATAGAGGCACTTCCCTTCATCCTTCTCTCCCACCCCCACCTTCCTCATCTTCCCTCATCCCTAGGGCCGGCGTCGGGTGAGTCCTGGGCGTCCTCCCCATTATTTTATTTATTTATTTATTTTATTTTTTATGGCGTGCCCCCTCCGTCAAAAAAGACATTTTGTCTTTGAGGGGAGATTAAAAAAAAAAACGTCCATAATTTCTACATTTTCTATTCGATTTCAATGCAATTTTCAGGGATGTTACAGATTAGTATTTAGATGGTCCCCTATGAAAATCACCACCTTCGGACTGATAGTAGCCACTGCACATGCGCAAACGTGAATTCCTTGTAACGGCCATAACTTCTACATTTTCCATCCGATTTCAATGACATTTTCAGGGATGTTACAGATTAACTTGTTTTGGTGTTTTGAGATTAACTACTATGCATAGGATCATCTATATAATCGGGTTATGGATACGAGGAAGCTATGTGCCACACCCACTTGGCAGACGTTTTTTGGCTGTAGTTTATCGATCATTGATGGTGACAAGGTAAACCAATTTGTTCAATAAGATTCTTGATCTTTTATGACAATTAGAAGATTTCTAGTAAAATATATAGAAGGGAAAATTAGATAGTTTAAAGGTATTTTACATGGGCGTTTGCTATTAATGAGAGTAAATACCAGATTACCTGGTTTGCTGTCTACATAACGTTAACCGAAGTTCTCCCCTCATGAGAGAATAAGAATAATAATTTTTGTAACTTCCTAATAATTTTCTTTTGAAATAATAACTTGCTAAATAACAAATACAATTAATTTTAGTATTTGTCTATTAAAAGGACCACATTTATTTCAAACATGGTATGATGAGTAATAAAACAGGAAAATTCATCAGATCACTTCATGAACAGATGCAGCCACCACGCAAATGACCTCAAGCCCGTCTTCACCGCTCTGCTGCTAACCAAGTCTTTAGTCCCTCAAGTCGGAAGAATGCTTTAACTACAAAATCAACATTTCCACTTGATTTTAGACAAGATTAAATTAGGATGAAAATTTAGAAGGGAAAATTCAAAAACGTATGCCAAGTGGGTGTGGCACATAACTTCCTCATGTGTATAACCCGATTGCATAGATGATCGGATACATAGTAGTTATCTCAAAACATCAATCTCTAAGTACCTAGCACCACCCTCATAGGGGACTCTTCATGTCAACCCGCAAAATCTCAGAATATTGTTGGAAACTGTAGCAGTTATGACAGTAATTTTTTTTTTTTTTTTTTTTTTTTTCCAATCTCCCCTCAAAGACAAAATGTCTTTTGTGACGGAGGGGGCACGCCATAAAACAAAATAAATAAATAAATCAAATATAATGGGGAGGACGCCCAGGACTCACCCGACGCCGGCCCTAGGGATGAGGGAAGATGAGGAAGGTGGGGGAGGGAGAGAGGGATGAAGGGAAGTGCCTCTATAAAATGACCACCAGTTTAAATATGAGCCGAGCAGTACGCGGCGGGTGACACCACGGAGTACACCTACTGAGATGCCCAATTCGCGTAACTCCGTGGCACTTTTCCCGCACCACACTCCGCGCCACGACAAGGTCGCAGCCATCACCCTGATGTTGTTGGGTTCCACTCCTTTTAGCTCTGACACTGCTTGCCGCAAATCATCTCTATCATACTTTCTTATCTTAGCCCGCCAGGTCTGCTCCATGTCCGTGCTGCCATTAACAACCTGGACATCCAGGATAATGCAAGACCTGTCGGGCTTGACGGCAACAATGTCAGGCTTCTTGCCCTGGTCACTTGGCATGTGGTATAATCTCTCCCTTTCAACATCCCAGCCGCTAGATGACAAGGCACCTGCTATCTGCTTGGCGACCGCATCATGACGTAGGATGCGGCCCCCATGAGTTCGTGGACACTGCTGCACTACATGATACAGGTGTTCATTTCCACTCCGACAGGCACGGCAAAGGGTATCTGTCATCCCACGACTACCCCTTGAACACCGTACCGCTGTTGGCAGTGTTGCCACGCGGACGGCGTGGAAGTTCCGGTAGTCGCGGACCCCAATGCCCTCCGAAGCCCAATCCACCCATTGGGATGAGATAAGGCTTTCGGAGCACTGTCGGAGTTCTTTACCATCTACTGACTCATGCAGGGCAGCAGCGAACTCAGCAGACGAACTGGGTTTTGGAGCAGATGGTGTTGCTCGGTCGCACCATGCTAACTGCTGCCTGACAAAATCAAGACCAGCAGCAACACGGGCGACCTCCCAGCTCGACCCTTGAAGGGCTAGCAGGCGCTGGCGGCGCAGAGAAATACACGTTAGCACATGCGCAGTGGCTACTATCAGTCAGGGGGAGATGATTTTCATTGGGGACTATCTGGACGCCAACTAGCACTGTCCCTGAAAATTTAATCGATATCAAGTGAGAAAAGTAGAAGTTATGGCTGTGGCAAGGATTTCATGACAGACAGACAGACACGGAACCAAAATTGTTCAGATAGGTCTGAAACGCAAAACGCGAGTGGAATTTTGATTTTGGAGAGCTCTTTTTTCAACCTTGAGAAGTGAAAACAAAGCTTCCGCTATCTTGGTTGACTCGGAAGCAATTAATTATTATTTTTTAAAGAATAACAATTCAAAAGGGGAGGGGTAGTCATTTTTGGTTTATTATTTTCAATATAGGCCATTGGAATCGAGCAACAAAAAAAAAAATTTTAACCCCCCCTCAAAATTTGATGTTTTACGTTTCAAGGTACGTAAAATCCGTTGTACAGTTGACTCTTAATGATGTAATAGATTAAAGATTATGTGACACACATGTTGTTGGCTGAAATATTCCACTTTTACCAAAATGAGATTCAATATTTGAGAAAACAAATTTTTGTTTGAAAAATATGTTTTTAGTTCATTTTTGAGAAACTAAGTGATTCGCAATTCATGTATTTTATTCACAATTTTCGATACAAATCTCCCATCAGAAATATGAAATTTTTTTTTTTTACATTAGGGTGGTGTGATATTTGGTGAGATATATTATTATATGTGTGATATTTACCACATTGATTTGATAGATTAATTCGAGTAGAGTTTTATGAGTCGGGGAGTTAGATGGCCATAAATAGAAGTGTCATGAAATTTCCTCTTGTATGCACATAATCATATTCTCAGACATTTCACAACTAATTTGATATTATGTTTCTCCACCATTCAGCATTGTAAATTCAAATTGAACTTCCCCCAAAACAAATACTAATTTAATTTTATGAAATGAAACTTCTAGGCAAGAGGTCAAGGCTCCAGGTTTTCCCCTAAATTTCCTCAGGCCATGGATTTTTCCCTAGACCTGGGATAGAAAAGGCCACAGGCCCTTTCAAGCTCGGGGCGCAAGCAAGCCAATACCTACCAATCCATACCGTCCAGACGATCTAATTTCTTGGCTATGCTCTTTAAACCTCTGTTCTCAGTTTTCAAACCCTCTTGTATCTTTTGATTCTAAGTGTAGATTTTTTCTGTTCTTCATGAAGTGCTTGTATTCCTAGCACCAGTTGAGGTGTTGGTCGTCTTCAAGGTTTTACTCGCTCCTGACCCTTTGGTGAAGCTGTTGTTCCCCTTCAGGGAAAGGACTTGCTCTCATCTTTGATGTGAAGATATTTTCCCTTATCCGGGATGTATTTGTCCCCCATCTTGCTATACAGCGTAGCAAGCGCGCTCCTGTACATGATTGAACTGATCACCCCTTCAGTGAGGTTCGCGCTCACACGTAGTGTAGCTACCTAGTGCTACCTGGGGCCGTGAACCTATAACTTAGGGAATTCCCCTTCAGGGAATGTCACATGTTGACTTTTGTTCGTAAATTTCTAAAAAGTAACAGTAAAGCTAAAGTATAAAATGGTCAGTAAAGTACCTTTAAAATCGCGTTTTCATAATATGAAATAATATCACACACTATTTTATCATTTCATTTCCATTTGCTAAAGTTTGTACTGCTAGATATACTTCATTTAAGGATGATTGCAACGACTGTACTTGTGAGGAAAGGAACCTTGGAGACGAAATTCCACCAATCGGCTGCACAAACATGTTATGTCCTTAGAAAATGGACGTCATAGATTATTTCTTGAGAAATAAAAGAAACTGGCAAAAGGTGTTTTGTTCAATCCCTTCGAACCACCAGCAATACTCAAATTTCACCGATCTAGGTGATATTAAGCCTTTTGATGCCATTTTTCATTGACTCGGATCGGATTTCAAATTCCACTGAACTCTTATTCTGTTGGTACTCGTACCTACTAATAAAGGAGTATTACATTGAAATAGAGTTGGGAATATTCTGATGGAATAACCAGTTCGTATTCTACCCAATGATTTAAAAAAATATATGTTATGGTGGGATCCTCCTCCCGAAGCTGACCTTCCTCTTTGTCGGAAGACACGGTATTTGCAAAGGAACAACACTTCCGAATTGTGAACTAATTTTATTACCTGAAGAAATTGTACTATTTCAGAAACGGAACTCGAGTTAGCGATACTCCCCCTCGGACAGTATTTACTACAAATTTGATATCAAAATGATCACATGACACCTCAAAGGTTCACACTCAAGCGAGCTACAACGATCACTGTTCGCACACAACTAAAGGAGGGCTTAACAGGTGCCCCCCCTCTTCTCTCAATAGTTTCAAAACCTGTCACGAGGGGATTTACGAGCAGCTTTTGGCGACACTACTGTGTTTCTCGAGTTTCAAATAATAAAGACTGTTTAAAATAACAATGTCAGTAAATCTGATGACAGTGCAAGTGAAATGTAAAACGTTCAATCTGGTTCAATCAGGGTTTGAGTCTTCGTTTTCATCAATCCATCACACGGCGATCCTGACGTTGCTTCCGTCCTCGGGAGCTCAGTTCACCTAGGGGACCAGACACAGCCCATTAGTGAAGAGAATATCAGCCTACTCCCGTCCCCATAAGTCAAGGGGTTCCCCTTCAGGCAAACAATTCAAAATAACAGCAAAGAACTGGCAAGTAAATTAATGCACATGCACAGTGGAGGTTGGAGGCACGAGGAAAATTTCAATGAACAAACAATTCCAAGTAACAAACAAATTGTGCAAGGAGGTACAGGAATTATCCTTTGATCAATATATTCGAGCCAGGTGAATCCAGTCGTTAGTAATCATTAAAAGCAACTCGTTCAAAAGGAACTCATTCAAAAGAACTGCTTGGGAAGGTTGTCTATCTCACTTGGGCTTGACAGTCACACTATCAGAAAAGTAATGACTGTAAGACGTAGACCACGTAAAGGGAAGGACATAGAACAAGGGTCCAACTATGACGCAGCCAACGTAAGGGTGCCAAGCAAGGTAGACTCCAGCCCACATTCCAAAATTAGACTCATCCTTGACTGAGAAAATGATTATGATGATCACTGAGAAGACTTGGGGATCCAAAGTCAACATAGGTGGGATAGTCCACATTCAACATGATGATCACTGAGAAGACTTGGGGATCCAAAGTCAACATAGGTGGAATAATCCACATTCAACAAAATAACAAGACTGGGCGAATCCACAGTCACCTTGGAAGAGCAGTGGGTAGTCCACCATGAACAAAAACAGTCAAGAAAGTCAAAATTACTTCGATAAATCCCTGCTATCATCAGGGATAGTTCTAGAGCCATCAAAATTAGGAGCCTTGCGCAACTGTTCGTGAGGGTATTTCAAGTACTTCCTTGATCCTCCAGAAACATACTGCAATAAGTAGCGGTCATTTGGTAAAACCTTAACAATTTAATATGGTCCTCAATAAGCGTTATCCAATATGATTAGATTCCTCGCCTCCATCTGTGCAAATACCAAATCGTTTTCTTCAAACCTCTTAACTTTGAGTTTTCCACAGTCAAATCGACTTATGCTTATTTGAATATGTTTCTCAGTCAATCGAGTAGCAGTATCATGAATTTTATGTGTGCCATCGAATGGAGTGCTTCTAAGGTTTTTTTTTTCGTATCCAAAATGGAAGAGATATTCGTGTACATTGTTGACAACAGCATAACGTAGTGAATGTGGTACGATGGGAAGATATCTTGTGCGTGTATGTCTCTGTACCTTGCTACACAAAATTCTTTAATGAATTTCATAATATTTTTGAATATCAGGATCAATATACGATGTTTTCCATGAGGTCTTAGTTTTTGGTGTTGCTGCTCTATGGGGGTGTTGATAAACAAAGAATTTGCATTTGGACTTTCAATAATTGGTTCCAAAGTTAGAGTACTATCATCATTGTCATCAATGGGGTTTCAAACCTTGCAAAAGGACCACCTTGTTTGGACTTGTGGCATTAGATCTTGTTTATTTTGTGTTGCACGAAGCGAAGCACAGTCAGTTACTACAATGAATTGGTAACTTTGTAAATAATTATGAGAATGCGTTGCGGCATAAACCACAAGGGTCTTCAGCTCTTAATAGTTGCAACGTGATTCTAATGGAGTGGTTCTTTTGCTATTGTCAGACACACACTGACAAAGTTTCGTATGGGACAAATCTCTAAAGATTATCTGGACCCAAGAGGATTGCCAGGTCAGTCATACGTCTTTAAACTTCAGCTTACCCAATCCCCAGCTAGGATTGTTAGGAAACTTAGTACCTAGGCAGGACATAAGAGATTTACTGCAAATAATTTTAATTCACAAGTAGGCGCAAAAATAAGTCAGGCCTAACCACTGAATCAGCGGAGGAGACGACACTAACAGCTGTAGTATGCAACAGGTCTTGGCTTTTCATCAATGATGTTAATCAGTATTGATCCAAAACCTAAAGAACTTTCATCAATATGCAATTCAATTGGATAAGAAGGGTTGAAAATGGTTAACATTGGCTCTGCAATTAGGAGGCCAATAAAATGTTGTCTAACCTTTTCATGATCTTCCATCCTTTGTTGTCATCAATTGGAACAAAGGGGTTGCTAACTGTGCAAAATTATGCACAAATTGTCTAAAATTTGAAGCTAGACCAAGAAATTGGCGAAGTGTACAAAGAGTTGTGGGAGGTCGCAATTTGTGAGAGCTTCAACTTTAGTTTTATTGGGTCGCAACTCTCCGTTCTCTATCTCATAACCTACATATTTGATTTTAGTTACAACAAATGAGCATTTAGAGAAATTGGATGAGAAACCAGCAGCTGTTAATATTCCCAGAGCATAATCTAAGCGTTCTAATGCCTCACTCGGAGTGCTAGCAGAAATCAACATAATTATCGTACATGTAGCATGTGACATAATCATGTGCTAAGACTCCTAAAGCTTTCATGATAGCTCGTTGATAGACACTTGGTCCGTTACGTACCCCAAAAGGTAAAACCAAAAATTCCCACTGTCCATCTGGTGTTACAAAAGACAGTTTTTCAATGGAGTCTTCCTGAACAGGAATTTAATAAAATCCACAGGCAGCATCCACTAAATCGAGCAATTTGATCAGTAATCAACGGCAAAGGAAAATGTTCTGGGACTGTGTTCAAATCCAAGGAACGAAAATCAACAGTCATCCGAAAACCTCCAGTCTTTTTCTGAACAAGAAGTACCTATTGGACTAAAAAGGGGATGAGCTAGGACAAATTACTTTTGCATCTTCAAGTTCTTTTATGTGCTCTCGAACTAATTCACATTGTACAGGAACAGGACTGAGTCTGTAAGGACGTTGTTGTACTGTTTTAGTTGGATCAATGAGAAGAATTTTAAATGTTCCAGTGGTACTTAATGCGTGTGGTTAGAACTCCTGTGATGAAGAATTTTGAATATTTTTGTAAAAGATTAACGAGTTTTGATTTTTGACTAATAGGAATATCTG
>CM019176.2:65526071-65574881 GCA_009739505.2 Apolygus lucorum | reverse complement strand
TATATAAATAAATATGTAACTACAAGAAAAATACTATATAAATTGAGAGCTTTCCAACGAATGGTGAACAATTTCTGTGCAATGAACACTGCGGGAGTTCTATTTCCTTACCAACGGCTTGGTTGCACGTGAAAATCATTAAAAAAAAATCACACGCGATTCGAAAGATACAGCTTTCGTACAAGTACGCAACCACGAGAGACATTTTATGTCTTTGCGCCCCCTTTCCCCCTTCATATAAAACCCCGTATTGTACTTTTGTTTGTGGAAATTTGATTGTGCTCGTTGATGGTTGCGATGTAATGTACGTAAATATTCATTTAAACCCGCCCTCTCAAATTTCAGGTTCCTGCGTTCAACAGGAGAGAAAATGGCCTTGGAGCTCACTCAGCTGATCAGTGACCACTCATGCGCCTTCAGCATTCTCAATTGACCCGCCCTCTCAAATTTCAGGTTCCTGCGTTCAACAGGAGAGGAAATAGCCTTGGAGCAAACTCAGCTGATCAGTGACCACTCAGGCGCCTTCAGCATTCTCCTTTGACCCTGTCTCTCAAATTTCAGGTTCCTGCGTTCAACAGGAGAGGAAATAGCCTTGGAGCTCACTCAGCTGATCAGTGACCACTCAGGCGCCTTCAGCATTCTCCTTTGACCCTGCCTCTCAAATTTCAGGTTCCTGCGTTCAACAGGAGAGGAAATAGCCTTGGAGCTCACTCAGCTGATCAGTGACCACTCAGGCGCCTTCAGCATTCTTAATTGACCCGCCCTCTCAAATTTCAGGTTCCTGCGTTCAACAGGAGAGGAAATGGCCTTGGAGCTCACTCAGCTGATCAGTGGCCACTCAGGCGCCTTCAGCATTCTCCATTGACCCTGCCTCCGTAACGCTTCAAAGGGATCTGTTGGATGACGATACCTATTTTCCTCTCACGATCATGTTGACATCTCATTTGTTACTCACGATCATATGTTACTAAACATGCGCATAATTCAGCTTTCCGTACAGGTACATGTTTAATAAATTGAGAGCTTTCCAATGAGTGGTGAACGATTTTTGTGGGGTGGAAAATGAGGAAGTTAGTTTTACCTAGGAACGATTGGTTGTACGTGAAAATCATCACAATTATTTGGTAACGAATTTTGGTAACGGTTTTCGAGTTATGTGCCAGAGCAAAGACATAAAATGTCAAAAGGCGCGTAACGGTTTTTAACACAGAATGTGTTTTTGCGATGACCTACCGAAAAAAAATCGTCACGAAAAAGCGACAGAAAAAACATCTGGTGAGATGTTTATTGGTTGTCATGTTAATGTAAGTGCGTATTTTGCCTGCTTTGGTTAGCTATGGCGAATTTACCTAGCTGTCTGTACTCAGAAGGAGTCTATGGTAGCGAAATCTAGCTAGCAAAACGTCCCTACAAAATGACACCTTGGTGAATTGGGAACAAGAAATGTAGGCGAGTCAGATCACAAATTACTGTTAAGAACATGTATTTAAATCAAAATAAAGGACAATATATATGTATATCAAAATATGCGTACCGCTTTATATATATAGTACCTCTTCTTATATATGTCAAGAAAGTTAATCTGAAGTCGTAGAATAGGTAACAAAGAAAATATTGACTGCGTACCGATCGTACCAATATGACTAATGACGAGAATTGCAATAGTAAGAAAATATAGGAAAATTACACAACGTACCAAAATGCGTACTGATTCTAGTAAATACAAAGAATTGACGAGATACTGACGTATTGAAACGAGTACTACGTGACAAGTTATATTACTGAATGCGTACCAAGTGTACTGAACTGTGTACCAAGTGTACTGATTCTAGTAAATACAAAGAATTGACGAGATACTGACGTATTGAAACGAGTACTACGTGACAAGTTATATTACTGAATGAGTACCAAGTGTACTGAAAATATGATATGCGTATCGAATGGCAAACAAAGGTAAGTTAAGAAAGATTTGTGTACCACAACTGAATTCCTAGTACTACATAAGTATTAAAGGACGAATGAAGACTGGAATATAGTGAAGTTACTGGTAAGTAGTGAAACAAATGGAGACATAAGGGTATGGTGATTACCGTACTACAGGGGATCTAGGAGTCGTCTCGAGGTAGGCACTTCGAGTACCGTTTGCAGAGGCGCCTTGGTCCAGTGGTAGGCAATCCCAGGAAGAACTGTGAGCCCGAAGGGAGTCACAGGCAGCAGAATGATTGAAGAAAATGTTCGTACCGATTGTACTTGAGGTACGGAAGAGATTTGACAAAACGCAACTTTAGCTACACTGTTGTTGGCAAATAAACGACGGCCCAGTGCACTCACAACCACTCGAGTCAAGCGTAGACAGATGACTGAAGGGAAGGGTTTCGTCGAAGGGGCAGGTGGAGAGCAGTAGGTGGGAGATCCGATGACAGCCGAAGATGGCCGATGACGACCGATAGAACCTTCCAGGCCTTCACTGCCCCTCCCCGGTTGGGTCCGCGATGGAGGGCTGGCTGGCCCAGCTGTTCAGGCTGCTTCTCCTAGATGTCGCTTGCTGTTGCTTCGCTGTCTCCACCCCCGACTTACACCCCTCCCCCTCCTGGAAGCCGCCGTCCCCGGCGGTCAACTCTTCATCCGATGTCCTGGGGATGTCCAGGGGACGGTTGGGCCGGAGTCTCAGCATGATTGCCTCGTACTTTCTTCTTCGGCAGTGCAGGCAACCGAGTACTGGTACTAGGTGAGGTTCTGAACAGGATGTGTTGAGTGTTCCTTCCCGGTGTTTCTTGATGAGCCGTGTCCAGAATTGCTTACAGGACAGGCACCGGAACGCTGTGAGTTTCTTGACTTTGGCTTCGCATACTGGGCAAGATATCAGTCGGATGGTGAGTGGTGAGACTGTTTGTCCCTCCGTGAGTATGACCTCTGGCGTTAGTGAGGTGGTCATCGGGGTCATGCTTCCATCTTGATCATCGTGCTCCCAAGCATCCAAGTCGCAGTCAGACTCTTCATCGTCGCTAATGATGGTCGGTCTAGATTTCTTCCTTGTGGCTACCATGGTCTTGGATGGTCCCTCGTCGCTGTCGTCCAGGCGCTCTATTCTGACACAGGGTTGCAACTTCTCGATCTGTGCTTTAAGTTGCTTCCTTTCTTCGGTTAAGCGGTCGATCTCATCGTGAGCTGATCTCCGGGCAGCTTTCTCCAGTTGTAGCTGTTGCTCGACTCCCTGGTAGGCCATTCGGAGGTGTTTCCAGGCTGGTAGCAACTCAGCGATACGAGTGAGGTGTTGCTTGCTGCCCTGGAGTGCGCTATGAATGGCATAAGCGTTATGTGTTTGAGATGCTGCTTCTATCATGAATGTCGCTGCTTCGACCATTCGGAGGGCCTCCCGTTCATGAATTTGGTTTTCTTCCACCTTGCATTCTTGCTGCTGGAACACTTCTCGAGACTGTTTCTGGTATATGTCTCGGATTCTCTGGACGACTGGATTTTTTTTTTTTTTTATGTCGTCTTATTCAATTTACAACGGCGTACCAGTGGTACGCGTACCCCTATTTCGGTGTCTTGACTTCGTTCGTCAGTAACGGTCACATCCTTCATCTCCACGTCGGCAGATTCCAGCTCATCAGTTCCCATCTCGATGCGTGACAGATAACCCTTTCGGTGGAAGGTACGGTAGTCCCTTTTCTCTCGTGGTCTGAAGTTGTATGGAGTCGATGTTGTCAATTCACTAGATGTGGGTACGGGTTCCTGTGGTACGGGTACCGCTGTATCTGCTTCTGGTTCTACAGTTGAGCATGTTGGCGGGTCGGTCTCCGGTTCATCATCCTCCATTACCAACTCCCAATCCTGGTCCTTTTCCTGACTCGTATCCTCCGTGCGTACCGGTACGATCGGTCTCGACAGCTCAACTGTCCCAAAGGGTACCTCGGTTAACGCCCCATCCGGTATGCCATTTTCTGCGGCCGGTTTTAGGCGGCTAATGTGCACTACCTGAGTACGCTGTTTGAGTACATCCGTGATACGATACGTTACCGGGGACGACTTTCCAATGATCGTCCATGGTCCTGTCCAAGGACTCCAAAATTTCTTGCAGGTGTCACGGGGTGCCTGCATAGCCCTGAGATACACTCGATCACCTATCTCGAACGATCGCGGCGTCCTCCTCCGATTTATTCGTTCTGCCTGAGCCACCCAAGCCTTGTCCAGGCTTCTTTTGGCAATTTGTCGGATCCGCTCAATGGAACGAAGAGGGTCCACTGGGTCGACAGGACACGTTTGACGCCATTCGATGGTGTTCGGCATCCGTAGCTCTCTTCCAAAAGTTAACATGTTTGGTGAGTACCCCGTACTCTTATGAGGTGTCGCCCGGTACGCAGCTAGTGCGATCGGGATGGCTTTCTCCCACCTCCTTGTCTCACGTACCAGTTTCGCTACGATGTTTGCGAGGGTGCGATGAAATCGCTCGCACACACCATTAGCCTGAGGGTGGTATGCTGTGGTTTGTATCTTCACCACCCCCCAACGCTGACAAAGAGTTTGGATAGTCTGCGACGTAAAGGCCGTCCCCCGATCCGTCACCAACCGCTTCGGTACACCGTGCATCGGAATATAACGATTTGCGAGGCACTCCGCGACCGTATCAGCAGTCGTGTCCCCGACCACATACGCTTCCGCGTACTTTGAGAAGTGGTCCACCACGGTGAGTAAGTATTTTTGTCCGGACGGAGTCGGTAATGGACCAACAAAATCCATTCCCACGATCTCACCCGGAGAACTGGGAATCAAAGGGCGCTGAATGGGAGCCTCCAAACGCTGTGGGTTGTTCCGTCGTTGGCACACGTCACATGCCGCAAGGTACTCTTTGATAGTACGCGACAGTTTCGGCCAGTATCCCGCTTTTCGGACAATCTTTTCCGTCACTTCCGCCCCCGGGTGTCCTGCCCAACTGGAACTGTGACAATTCTTGATAATCCACTCCCTCATTGTACTGGGGATGAGGGGGACGACGTGTTCTTCTCCGTCAACCACGACAGTGGTTTCCCATAGGTTGGTACGCTTCACCAAGCCCGCAGCTCCTTTCCTCACCAATCCTTGTACCCATGGGTCGATCTCCTGTGCGGCAGCCAGCAATCTTCCGGGGATGTCCAACTCGATGGCGGCCACTCCGTTTCTACTTAACCCGTCCGCGTGTCCCATTTGACTACCGGGTCGGTACGTCGGTACGAAATCGTACTCGGCGAGGCGTAGTGTCCATCGGCCGATCCGTGATGTGGGGTCGCGCAGTCTCATTGCCGCCGTCAAGGCCATGTGGTCCGTTTCTAGCTGAAATTGTTTCCCCAATAGGTACTCTTGGAAGTGGCGGGTTGCCCACACCACCGCCAACAACTCCCTTTCGGTCGTGGAGTACCGCGTTTCCGCCGGGTTTAACTTTCTGCTAGCATACGCCACGGGTCGTTCCTTGTCCCCGACTCGTTGTGACAATACCGCTCCGATTGCAGTCTGCGATGCATCGTTGCGAGGATGAACTGCTCCTCCAAATTTGGGTGCGCCAAAATGGGATCCGACACCAGTGCCTTTTTTAACGTTTCGAAAGCCGCCTGATGTTCCGATTTCCAATCGAAATTCACGTTCTTTTTCAGCAACGATGTGAGGGGTGCAGCGATACCGGAGAAATTCGGTATAAAACGTCGGTAGTACCCCGCCATTCCAAGGAAGGTCTGCAGTTGTTTGGCGTTGCAGGGGGTCGGAAATTTGTCCACCGCCGTTGTCTTCTCGGGCTCGGTCCGTATTCCCTCTCTCGTTATCCGGTGTCCTAAATAGCGAATTTCGGATTTCAAAAAATCACATTTTTCGTGATTCGCTCGTAGTCCAACTTCTTGCAATCTACTAAGGATTTTATCTAGACTTTCAAAGTGTGCCTCCAACGTTGGTGAGAACACCACGATGTCATCTAGATAGACTAAACAGTGCGTGCCAATTAATCCGTCGAGCGCATCATTCATTGTGCGTTGGAAAGTTGCGGGGGCGTTCCTTAGTCCGAACGCCATCCTCTGGTACTCAAAATGACGTCCCAATGCCGAAAACGCTGTCTTCTCAATGGAGTCAGGGTGAATAGGCAATTGGTGATATCCCGCCACCAGATCGATTTTACTGAACCAAGCACACTGTCCTAGGGCCGCGACGGTACTCTGCAAATTTGGCATCGGATATGCGTCCGGCTTCGTCACCTTATTTAGTCCGCGGTAGTCCGTGCAGAATCGCCACTTTTGAGGCTCGCCCGCAGGGGTCTTCTTTTTTACAAGTACCACCGGCGCATTCCACGGGCTACTCGATGGTCGGATGATGCCATCCGCCAACATACTCATCAGTTGTTCTTCAACCTCGTCGCGTAGGGCGTGAGGTATGGGGTAGGGTCGCACGTTGACAGGTGGTTGGTCGCCCGTCTCAATTCTGTGCGCCACCTCCAATTTACATCCCTCACGGCTAGGTTTCTGAAACACCCGATGGTATTTCACCAGGATGTTCCGCAGCCGGTTGGTTTCCTCCTCTGGTACTTCTGTACTCTTCCGCTGGAGTTGTTCCATTATTTCCTTTTCGGATGCGGTCCATCGTTCTGCAAGGGTGAGTTCTCGTTCCTCTTCATCAGCTGGGTCTTCCTTGTCGCTAGACACGGGTTCGTTTACAGTCGGGGTGTCCACGGGATCATCTTTGGAAATGACATTTGTATCCGTAGTAGGGCGTACCTCCGTACCGGGGTCGGTGCGTACCTCCATATCAGTTTGCTGATGTACCTCCGTACCGAGGTGGAGGGGTACCTTCGTACCAGTCTGCCGATGTACCTCCGTACCGGGGTGGTTGCGTACCTCCGTACCGGGGGTGTCGAGTACCTTTGCACTCGCCTCGCTGTGTACCACTGCCGTCGGGAGATCATCAATCTTGTCGATGGTTTCCGTTGCACGTACTCCCGCTACGGGTACTCCCTCTCGTTCATCCCCCTTCAGTAGAGTCACCTCGTGTCGGTCCGCTCGTATGACCATTGGTATCTTCTTGAGTATATCCATCCCCAACAGGTCCAACCCAGTTCCCTCTTGTTCAAAGACGAGAAAAGTATGGTCAAATTCCACACCCCCCAAGTTCACTTGTACCTGTTGCTCGCCACGGAATTTGAGTGGGTATCCATCCGCCCCCCAAGCGGTTGCATTTGTCGGAAGGATTGGCGTACCGCGTACCGGAACGGTGAGCACAGATACCGCTGCACCCGTATCTAGTATCAACGATCTCGACTCATTGTTCAACGTAGCATTCATGCGTAGCGTTCTGCTCATGGGTTTTTCGATGATCGTTATGTGTCCCACGTCTCTTGATACTGGTACCAATTCGTTATCTTGAGGTGTAAATGTCGTGTTGGTACCCTGAGGATGCGATACCGGGGTGAGTAGCTTTTTCTTATGACAATCCTTTTCAAGATGCTCTCGTACCCCACAATAATCACAAAAAATTGTTTTCTGAGGGTTACTCGGACAGTCGACTGGGAAATGCTGCATATCCGCGCAGAACATGCACGGATATCTGGGTGCTGGTCGGGTGTTGATTTTTGGTGCCGGTACTGCAGCATTCGTACCATTTGTACCGCGTGATGCACATCGAGCCGCGAAATGTCCAAAGGCGCCGCAGGCGTAGCACTTCCGATCCCCCTGTTGCACCGCAGACAAGTCCCATCGTACCTCCACTTCATCCCTCTCTCCTAAGGTCTCTTCTAACTCTTCCGCGCGTTTTAGGGCCGCTTCAATGGTGGTTGGTTCGGTACTCAACAAGTGAGAACCTACTTCTTTCCCAACTCCTCGAATGAAAGCTTTGAGTACCTTTCGACGTACCCATTGAATCTTCTGCGCCGCATTGAGTTCAGCGCCCTCTTCTTGTACCGCGATCTGAGCTAGTTGTCGGATTTTTTTCGGCAAACTGCCGTAGCGTTTCAGCAGGCTGTCGTTTCAGTGTACATAACGAAGCTGCTGCTTTTCCGGGGTTGTCCCGTTCGTACCACTGTATCATCGCTTGTTTCATGTAGAGGTATGGGTTCTCTCCTTCGTATGAACCCATGTTATCAATCATAAATTGTTTCGCGGTACCCCTCATTTTAGCGCGTAGCAGCCGTATTCGTTTTTGTTGGCTAAGGGTACCCGCTACATCCTCAAACAATCGGAAGTATGATGATACCGAGATGGCTCCGACCTCATCGGGATCCCAGGGGTCCAACTCCAGGAACATTGACCTCGGAATGTCGAGATTGTTCCCCCCCCCCCCCGCTGATCCTTTTCCACGTGCAGGTCATTGAAGGTCTTCAACAGGGTCCCTAATTGTGAAAACATTTCGGAGGTCGGGTCCCCCGCCGCTCCCGCAGTCGCCATTGTGCTGGGTTAAGAAAATCCGTACCGGTTTAACCCCCCATTCTGTACCTGCGTCGGTAGGTTGACGAACCCAACGACCCTGCCTAACACACCGCGTACAATCTCCCTCAAAATCGTTATGGAATGTGTACCGTTTGTACACACCCTGTCAAAAGTTTTTGTTAAACGCGTACCTTTCCCGCTACCAATCCACCAAGTGTCTCTTTTCTGGGTTCTGTGTGGCGTACCTACACAAGAATCCTAACCGCTGCCACCAATTTTGTAAGTGCGTATTTTGCCTGCTTTGGTTAGCTATGGCGAATTTACCTAGCTGTCTGTACTCAGAAGGAGTCTATGGTAGCGAAATCTAGCTAGCAAAACGTCCCTACAAAATGACACCTTGGTGAATTGGGAACAAGAAATGTAGGCGAGTCAGATCACAAATTACTGTTAAGAACATGTATTTAAATCAAAATAAAGGACAATATATATGTATATCAAAATATGCGTACCGCTTTATATATATAGTACCTCTTCTTATATATGTCAAGAAAGTTAATCTGAAGTCGTAGAATAGGTAACAAAGAAAATATTGACTGCGTACCGATCGTACTAATATGACTAATGACGAGAATTGCAATAGTAAGAAAATATAGGAAAATTACACAACGTACCACAATGCGTACTGATTCTAGTAAATACAAAGAATTGACGAGATACTGACGTATTGAAACGAGTACTACGTGACAAGTTATATTACTGAATGCGTACCAAGTGTACTGAACTGTGTACCAAGTGTACTGATTCTAGTAAATACAAAGAATTGACGAGATACTGACGTATTGAAACGAGTACTACGTGACAAGTTATATTACTGAATGAGTACCAAGTGTACTGAAAATATGATATGCGTATTGAATGGCAAACAAAGGTAAGTTAAGAAAGATTCGTGTACCACAACTGAATTCCTAGTACTACATAAGTATTAAAGGACGAATGAAGACTGGAATATAGTGAAGTTACTGGTAAGTAGTGAAACAAATGGAGACATAAGGGTATGGTGATTACCGTACTACAGGGGATCTAGGAGTCGTCTCGAGGTAGGCACTTCGAGTACCGTTTGCAGAGGCGCCTTGGTCCAGTGGTAGGCAATCCCAGGAAGAACTGTGAGCCCGAAGGGAGTCACAGGCAGCAGAATGATTGAAGAAAATGTTCGTACCGATTGTACTTGAGGTACGGAAGAGATTTGACAAAACGCAACTTTAGCTACACTGTTGTTGGCAAATAAACGACGGCCCAGTGCACTCACAACCACTCGAGTCAAGCGTAGACAGATGACTGAAGGGAAGGGTTTCGTCGAAGGGGCAGGTGGAGAGCAGTAGGTGGGAGATCCGATGACAGCCGAAGATGGCCGATGACGACCGATAGAACCTTCCAGGCCTTCACTGCCCCTCCCCGGTTGGGTCTGCGATGGAGGGCTGGCTGGCCCAGCTGTTCAGGCTGCTTCTCCTAGATGTCGCTTGCTGTTGCTTCGCTGTCTCCACCCCCGACTTACATTAATGTCAACTCCACATTTATTATTGTTGTTTTTTATTTAACGGATGACTAGTATCGCAAAAACACATTCTGTGTTCCTATGATTTCATACAGAGTATGGAAAAAGAAATAAACCGGGGGGTGCAGGGGGCGGAGCTCCCCGCCGAGGCGCAAAGCGCCGAGTTTCTGTCGCTTTTTCGTGACGATTTTTTTTCGGTAGGTCATCGCAAAAAACACATTCTGTGTTAAAAAATCGTCCTCCCACGACAACCCGAATTGAGTACCTCCTCTCTCGCACGCCTTCGGCGCGTTGAAGTCGGTCAAAAATGCGATCGCTGTTCATTTCTTGGATTTGTATACAGTTTTGTAGGGATGTCCCAAAAGTATCGATACTTTTCAAAAAAAGTATCGATACATATCGATACTTTTTTTTCCTGATATATATCGTAGTATCGATACTTTTTTTCCAGTATCGAAGGCGATACTTTTTTACCTCTCACATTAGATCAAAATGCTATTTTTTTTTTAATCTCTCACATTAGATGAAAGTCTCGAATTTTAGTAGGTACCTCTTTCTCTACGTAGATTGTTGGGAGACCAACCACTTCAACAAACTAAACAAATATGATGTACCACCGCCTCCAGCTCTCTATGGGTTTGTTCGGAGAGGCGGTCCGGAACAGTTCGGAACCAAACCTGAAAAGGGGAGGGGATAGAGGCGAATGGGCTCCTCCAAACTCCTTTGGGCTCCTCCAAGCCCCTCCGAACCGTTCAGGACTGCCTCTCCAAACAGACCATAATCATATTATGATAACCTGCTGTCCCCCATCATCTAGGAAGGACCACCAAAATGTTAACCCAACCAAGTGCAATACGAAAACAAGTGCCTAAACAAAAAAAATGTTATCTATAATAATGCATGTATGTCTATTAATTATTATCCTCGCGATGGAGAGATGTCACACTGATGGAGAGAAACATAAAAGGCATTTTCACACATTTTTGTAAAAGTATCGGACATCCCTACAGTTTTGCCTTCTGCGTAACCAGTAATCAAATTTCCATATGAAGCTTTCTATTTTTCCAATCGAGTGTGAAGCGTTTAGTTCTTTCTAATAAACTTGATTGTGAAGGTGTGAAGCCAGTATGGTGTGGTAGGTAGTACCTAGCTGGTAGGTAAAAAAAAGTTGGTAGGTAATAAAAATGTTGGTGGGTAAGAAACGCTGCAAATCATTGCTCAAAGGCTTCTTCACTCTTCAGATCACTGATCAGCAGAGTGAGCTCCGAAGCCATTTTCAATCCTATTGAATGGAAGTGCTCTTCCAGGCGTCTCCAGCATTCGAGGAGGTCTTCTTCACTCCTCAGATCACTGATCAGCTTTTTTGCTTCCTCACTACCGAAGGTAGGGAAGCTTTGTATTCGTGAATGAAGTGAAAAAACTGTCCTCCAAAATCAAAATTTCCACTTGCTTTTTGCGTTTTAGAGCTTCCCCAACAATTTTGGTTCCGTGTCTGTCTGTCTGTCGGTCTGTCTGTGGTCAATCCTTGTCCCGGGCAAAACTATACTAACCTGTGGTCCGATTTTGATGAAATTTTCAGGGATTGTGCGGGTTAGGACCTAGACGGTCCCCTATCCATTTCAGCACCTTCGGACCAATAGGAGTGAGTGCGCATGCGCAAACGTGAATTTCCTGGAACCTCGGTTTCTCGGTTTCTAATGAACCGATTTTGCTCAAATTTGGAGGTTAGTTAAGGACTAACTTCTAAGAGACACCCTATAAGTTTCAACCTTCTGCGTAACCAGTAATCAAATTTCCATATGAAGCTTTCTATTTTTCCAATCGAGTGTGAAGCGTTTAGTTCTTTCTAATAAACTTGATTGTGAAGGTGTGAAGCCAGTATGGTGTGGTAGGTAGTACCTAGCTGGTAGGTAAAAAAAAGTTGGTAGGTAATAAAAATGTTGGTGGGTAAGAAACGCTGCAAATCATTGCTCAAAGGCTTCTTCACTCTTCAGATCACTGATCAGCAGAGTGAGCTCCGAAGCCATTTTCAATCCTATTGAATGGAAGTGCTCTTCCAGGCGTCTCCAGCATTCGAGGAGGTCTTCTTCACTCCTCAGATCACTGATCAGCTGAGTGAGCTCCGAAGTCATTTTCAATCCTATTGAATGGAAGCGCTCTTCCAGGCGTCTCCAGCATTCGAGGAAATCTTCTTCACTCCTCAGATCACTGATCAGCTGAGTGAGCTCCGAAGCCATTTTCAATCCTATTGAATGGAAGTGCTCTTCCAGGCGTCTCCAGCATTCGAGGAGATCTTCTTCACTCCTCAGATCACTGATCAGCTGAGTGAGCTCCGAAGCCATTTTCAATCCTATTGAATGGAAGTGCTCTTCCAGGCGTCTCCAGCAATCGAGGAAATCTTCTTCACTCCTCGAATCACTGATCAGCTGAGTGAACTCAAGGAGCCATTTTCAATCCTATTGAATGGAAGTGCTCTTCCAGGCGTCTCCAGCATTCGAGGAGATCTTCTTCACTCCTCAGATCACTGATCAGCTGAGTGAGCTCCGAAGCCATTTTCAATCCTATTGAATGGAAGTGCTTTTCCAGGCGTCTCCAGCATTCGAGGAAATCTTCTTCACTCCTCAGATCACTGATCAGCTGAGTGAACTCCGAACCCATTTTCAATCCTATTGAATGGAAGTGCTCTTCCAGGCGTCTCCAGCAGTCGAGGAAATCTTCTTCACTCCTCAGATCACTGATCAGCTGAGTGAGCTCCGAAGCCATTTTCAATCCTATTGAATGGAAGTGCTCTTCCAGGCGTCTCCAGCAGTCTAGGAAATCTTCTTCACTCCTCAGATCACTGATCAGCTGAGTGAACTCCGAAGCCATTTTCAATCCTATTGAATGGAAGTGCTCTTCCAGGCGTCTCCAGCATTCGAGGAGATCCTCTTCACTCCTCAGATCACTGATCAGCTGAGTGAGCTCCGAAGCCATTTTCAATCCTATTGAATGGAAGTGCTCTTCCAGGCGTCTTCAGCATTCGAGGAGATCTTCTTCACTCTTCAGATCACTGATCAGCTGAGTGAGCTCCGAAGTCATTTACAATCCTATTGAACGCAGGAAGCTGAAATTTGAGAGGGAAGGTCAAGGGAGAATACAGATGGTGGTAGGTGCTATTGATGGAGAACCAGTGATCTATACCGAAGGGTGATCTATACAGAAAATAATAGCAATGATTTGCAGCGTTTTTGCTTCCTCACTACCGAAGGTATGGAAGCTTTGTATTCGTGAAAGAAGTGAAAAAAATGTCCTCCAAAATCAAAATTTCCACTTGCTTTTTGCGTTTAGAGCTTCCCGAACAATTTTGGTTCCGTGTCTGTCTGTCTGTCGGTCTGTCTGTGGTCAATCCTTGTCCCGGGCAAAACTATACTAACCTGTGGTCCGATTTTGATGAAATTTTCAGGGATTGTGCGGGTTAGGTCCTAGACGGTCCCCTATCAATTTCAGCACCTTCGGACCAATAGGAGTGAGTGCGCATGCGCAAACGTGAATTTCCTGGAACCTCGGTTTCTCGGTTTCTAATGAACCGATTTTGCTCAAATTTGGAGGTTAGTTAAGGACTAACTTCTAAGAAACACCCTATAAGTTTCAATCAAATTGGTCAAGCAATAGCCGCTGCGCATGCGCGAACTTTAAATTTATTGTTACAACCAAAACTCCGCAACTATTAAACCAATTTCGATGAAATTTTCAGGGATTGTGTGGGTTAGGTCCTAGACGGTGGACCGCTAAATAGAAAAATAAAATTCTACGTTTAATTTTAAACAAAACTCAAATTACGTGTATATAACAAATTAATACCCATAATCCTAATACGTACACTTATTATAGTTTTAGTATTGAATAATAATAATCATTATCGTCATAACTTCGTAGTTTTATTTTATACCTACACTCTTTCGTTCTTTTATTTCAGTGGTTTATATACCACAACTATTTACAACACTATTATAAACATTAATACCTGCAACCCTATCCCGCATATTATCGCCAATATTTTGGTATTCAATAACTCTTTGAATCATAATTTTTTCGCCAACTGATTCTATACGTCCATATTACAATGAGTGAGGAAGCTATACTGCCCACCCAACTTGGCAGAAGTTTTTTTTTCGTCCTTGAAAAGTGAAAATAAAGCTTCCGCTACCTTGGTAGACTCGGGAGCAAAAATGCAAATTAAATGCTTTACTATCATGTAGCCACAGATTCTGAGAAGATAACGGGAATAAATTAGGAAGATTCACTAAAATGCTGATTTTACAGCAAGATCTTCAGTGAGAAAACCACGTTAACTGTCCTACTATTGGGCCCGTTGCCCTGTAAGCTTTTTGGGGTGTGTCACTGATGTTCCTGCTTCTTATAATTAAGGATTTTACGTTAAGATACTGGTCGGGAACTTAGGTTACGGTAGGCAAATCTGTACTTATCTGTTTTTTCTGGTAGGGATACTCCCCGAGCAGCTTGGGAGATGAGGCGATGACGATACAGCTGCGTACCTTTGTAAAATAGGTTTCACTATGAACCTGAAGGGTTCTTACTGGTGTCGATACTGTTAACAAAGAATGAACTTGAAATTAAAATGGCTATTGTTGTTTTACTGACTTGAACCTAGTATCGATACACCTTGAAATATTGTTGCAATACACTCAGAACCAGGTGGATAAGGGTAGTAGAAAGTAAAAGATAAAAGTAAACCAAAATGAGTTGAGTTTAATGAAGCTAAATTGAAAGACGATACACCCAACCCAGTGGTCGGTAGCCAGAAGGGCGATTCCTCAACAACAATTAGGAACGATGGTATGAGATACTTTAGTTTGATAATTCAGTCTTAGTTCTTTGAAACAGTTCACTTAGAATACTCTTGACTAGGTTCGATACAGACTCGATACTACTTTCGATACAGTTACTGATATGACTTTTAGACTTATGTTCCTGAGTTCACTTCACTTATCTACCTAATTGGCCAATTAAGAGTAGATATTAGTCATTACACTCACGTGAGGGTTACTGAGGCGAGCCGACACACTGAGAGGCGATGAGAGTTCTTGGGGAGCAGTAGCCGGGAATGGACTGGAGATCCTCTGTAGAGTACCTCTCGATACAGGCGGTTCCAGGGGAGGCAGGACGAGACCAGGGGGCACTGCGATCATCCACACAGTCAGGCAGAGTTTTGGTTGGAGCCAGGAGGGCGAGATACTACCGCGATACCACTATGGGGACGTATCGTGATACGGGAGAGAGCTTCACGGACAGGGGTAGCATGCTTCAAAGACTGCTGGCAAGGCTAGAGGGGGACTGAAGAGTTGTAGTGATGACTGCTACCTTTTACTGCTCTGGTCAGGGGCGCCAACCTGACAAGGCAATAAGTTGGTCCTTCTTCTGATATTCGGTGGAAGTGGTCCATTCTACCTCCATGTTCGTGAAGATTGTTGTTTTTGTGCTCTTAAGGTGGAAATCAGAGCACTTTGAAAGGGGGAGGCCACACCCATTTTCGGCCTTTTGTTCTTCTTCTGTCCCGGAGGGAATTCAGGACTTACTTAACAGGCTGGGCCTGTTAGGGGGAACAGTGAGTCGCTGAGCGGCGGCTCACAGCCCTATTGCTCCCGAGTCTACCAAGGTAGTGGAAGCTTTGTTTTCACTTTTGAAAGACGAAAAAAAAAGTTCTCCAAAATTAAAATTTTCACTCGCGTTTTGCGTTTTAGACCTTTCTGAACAATTTTGGATCCGTGTCTGTGTGTCTGTCATGAATTCGGTGTAACGGCCATAACTATACGAAGTTATTGTCCGATTTCTATGAAAAGTTTCTGGGATAGTGGGGGTTGGTGTGTAGACGGTCCCCTATGAAAATAATCATCCCCGGTCTGATAGATTAGGTTTTAGATGGTGTAAGCTTTCTGTGTGGTTCAGTAGACTAGTTCTTCCTAAAGGGGGGGTTGATGTGAAATGATGCTAGAACAAACGATAATATCGGAATCTTAGTTCTACGTTACGAAAATTGTACTTATCTGTTGTGGTAGGTAGCAATCTCCCAAGTGGCTTGGAGATGAGGCGTAGCGTTCCACTTTGAGATACCTTTAATTTAATTATAAGTTGGTTGTACCTGAAGGGTATGTTCACCTGAAGGGTGTTACTGTATCGATATGAATAAATAAATGACTCTACTTTACTGTTGTCGGTTATTTCAAAGCAAGCTCCTATTATTGATACTGTGAATTATGAAAGTTCAGAACCTGGGATGCGGGTCGACTCTAAAGGAGAACTACAAGTTACTAAAATGCTTATGTTTAATTCCCAAGAAAGATATAGCGATACAGGTGCAATGCGGTTTGATCTTACAATACGACTGGGTCGCCGGAAGGGCGTTACGCTTTTCAAACAAATATAGGTATGTATGAATGGTATTGGTAAGATAAGAGTTCCAAAAATTGACTTAGACGATACTCTTAGAATAGGTTCGACATAGGTTACTCTGTTAGTTAAACTAAATTTGTTACGCTTTTTATCACTGAGTTCACCGTTCCTTCTACCTATTATTGGCCAATATAGTGTAGAGATATAGTTAACACACTCACGTTCCAGGTTACTGTAGCGAGTCCGGTTGGTGGCGTGGCGCAGTTTGAAGGGGAGAGCCAGGAAAGGACTGGGTCCGATGTGGTCCTCGATGCAGGCGATCCGGGCGACGACGTAGATCCAGGGGAGGCAGGACAGACAAGTTCACTGGCTACTGACTTTTTCCACAGAGTAAAACCTAGCGACTTGGGGGAGGCAGGAGGCGATACAGGTCTGTGCGAACTGGGTCGACACGGAACGAGGGGAGATAGCTTCAATGACGGGGGGGGGGGGGGGGGTGAACGCTTCAGGACAAGCTGGCAAGGCTTTAACTTCAGGACTAAGGATGCTTGGGCGCTACATTGGAATATCACTCTCCATCTTGATCAGTGTTGTCATCTTCTTTCAAGTTGGCCAGACTGGAAAGGATGGTTGGTGGACTTCTTCCATTGATTGATGCTCATTTTCTTGGTCGTTTGTATGGATGTTGCCTCCTGCAGCTCTCCTTCTCCATGGATGTTCTTCCCTCTTGTTGACAGTTGATTTGTGGTGTGTTCTATGGTGTTGGTCGAACACGGTGGTGGGAGGTCACGCCCGATCAAAATTGTGGCCTCTTACGAGCTTCTGGTCCCGAAGGGGTATCAGGGCTTACAGACAGGCAGTGCCTGTAAGGGGAAACAGTGAGCAATTTGGGGATTGCTCACAGATGGTATCCAATGAATATCATTGCCCCCAGACTTGTAATAGCCGCTGCGCATGCGCAAACGTGAATTCCATGTAACGGCCATAACACTAACATTATTCATGCGAATTTGATGAAAATTTTCTAGGATTGTCCAGATTGATGTTTTCGGATATATGCATCGGATCATGTATAATCGGATTATGAATACTCTTGAGCTATGTGCCACACCCACTTGGCAGACGTTTTTATTATTATTATCATTATTATTATTATTTTTACCAACCATAGATACTATCTACCTAAAACATACTTACAGCGATCGCATTTTGGTCAGATAAAATTTAAACGGAGATTAGGCCTTTTTTGCGATTCACACTTGTGTGTCTGTTTTTTCGTAAGTCCTACCTTCAAGTTCTCGTAGGGAGCGGACTATTTGTCTTACTGAGCTCCGCGTGGTGTCCATAAAATTTTAAAATTAAACATTATCTTAAATTGATGGAAAAATAATACCTTCACATCAAAATTTTTTGAGCTAGAGCGTTTTCAAATTTCAATCCTTAAAAGTGACCGGCATCACTTAAAAGCTTTGGGGCACAACTTGACCACAAATGGTACCAAATTTCATCAAAATCGGTCCGTAGTAACTAAGGAAAGTGCCGCGTACGGCGGACGGACGGCCAATTTTTTATTCGATTTTTTACGATTCGACGATTTTACGTTACCAACAATTTTTGAGTGGTGGGGGGGAGGGGTTAATTTTCTTTTTCTTGGTCGATTCCAAACGATCATTACCTATTGAAAATAATAAAACAAAAACACACTGAAATAAGATATCCATAGAATTTCTTCTCGATACCTAAATAATAGTGCTCACAGGTGTTTGAGGGTAAGAAATGGAGATGTAATGTGAATAGTTCCATCCGATAATGTTTGCGCATGCGCAAAAACTACGGTCGATTTGGGGGCCATGATTTTCTTAGAGGACCATCAACACGACATTTCGTCCAATTCCTTAAAATGTCATCTGTAGAGGACTACTGTATTATTATGATGACTGTTACTTAGTTACTGTGCAACATATTTCCATGTCATGAATAAAAATCTCACTTCGTGATTTAACCTTGAACTGTCAAGTTATTTAAATAGTTTAATATTAGCGCCTTTATATTGGCGCTGCGGACAGGATGCCAAAACTGAGGAGAGGAAGGCAGAAGATAGAAGAGGATCTATCAGACTCGCAGGACGAAACCAGTCCGTGAGTTGAAATCGGGAAAGGCTAAAGTCCATAACTTTAAATTTCCACAATATGATGAGCAATTGGAACGTTGGGCGTACTACGTGAATAGATTTGAAGTTGAAGTATGTAGAATGGAGTTGACAGAGAGCATTGATGACCGTACGCGCTCCATTTCGTTTCTTACTTCTGTAGGCCCTAATCCATTCAATATTTTGGTGGACCATTTCCGACCAAGGGATGTAAAGGAAGTTCCCTATAAGAAGTTAAAGCAAGTGTTAGAACGATTCTATGAGAAATTTACATGTATATGAGAAGAGCATTTGCCATGAGGAATAGAAGCGAAGGTGAGTCTATAGCGAAGTTTGTCAACGGATTGAGAACACTTGCGGGAACATGCGAATTCGGAACAACATTAGAGGAGAGACTGAGGGACCAGTTAGTCATAGGGATAAATTCTTCCAAGTGGCAGGAAGAATTGATTAGGTTACACCAAACTAATGAGGCAACATTCCAGGAAGTGGAAGCATCTGCTTTGACAATGGAAAAGGCTCATGCTCAGCAAGTGCTACTTGCAGAATTTTCCAATCCTGATTCTAGGAAAATTTTCCACTCCAAGACTAGTCCTCATCAGAGAAAGCCAAACGTAATTCAAAGGAAAAAAGGGACTGAGAAACAATGTAACCGATGTGGATTTAAACAACATAGTGGTGATGCTCAATGTCCAGCCAAAGGACAAGAGTGTTTGAACTGCCATAAAATCGGACATTTTGCTAGGGTTTGTATGTCTAATAAGAAAACATCGAAGCTACAGACGAGACGCCTTTCATACAAGAGGAATGAGGGAAGTGGTGAGAGTGACATGTCGTCAGAAGAGGACAATTCGTTGAACAACGTTAAAACGACAGGTGGTAAAGTTGTACTGGATGTTAAATTGAATGAACTTAACGTGGACATGCTGTATGATGTAGGAGCAGCTAAATCAGTGATAAATAGAAAACTTTGGAAAAAGTTAGGAGAACCCCAATTGTATCCGTGCACAAGCTTGGTAGGATATACTGGGGTGGAAATTGAGACGCTTGGGAAAATAAAAGTTCAAGTTCACTGCTTTGACAAAACTTTATCACTTACGGCAGTTGTGGTAAAAAAACATGACGTTCCTTTATTTGGCCTAGACTGGGCACTGAAGTTTGATGTTCCAATGCCTAGAGGAGCGAGGATCTGCTCACTCCAGACAAACGAGCCTACGAAGGAGAACTCCATTAAGACTCTGAACAGCATTCTCAGCAAATATCCCAGGATTTTTAGCGAAGGTTTAGGGACGATGAAGGGGTATAAGGCCCAAATTCAACTAGTGGAGGGTGCAAAACCAAAAGCATTTCGACATAGATCGGTACCTTTTGCATTAAAAGATAAGGTAGACCAAGAGTTGGATAGATTAGTGGGTGAGGGTATCTTAGAAGCGGTAGACCCCGTCGTAAACCCAATTGAATGGGCATCCCCAGTAGTTGTCTGCGTGAAACCAACAGGAGCTGTAAGAATATGTGGAGATTTTAAGGTTACGGTGAACAAATTTATCCAGGCTAACCATTACCCACTACCGACATTTGATGATTTAGTCGTTAAGCTATCTGGGGCACAAGAATTTTCCGTAATAGACTAGAAAGACGCCTATTTGCAAATGGAGGTTGAAGAGGACTCGAGAAAATTTTTGGTCATAGCAACCCATAAGGGATTTTTTAGATATACCAGGTTACCTTTCGGTGTGAGCTTTGCGCCGGGTTTGTTCCAAAAGAGAATGGAGGACATATTGGCAGGTATAAAAAATGTTGCATGTCTCTTAGACGATATAATAATAACATCAACAACAAGGGAGGGACATTTGAAGACACTAGAGGAAGTTTTGTCAAGACTGGACAAAAACGGAATAAAAACTCAGGTAGCCAAGTGTAAATGGCTCCAGAAAAGTGTGAAATACCTAGGGCATGTGATTGACAAAGATGGGATTCACCCATTAGAAGATCATCTGAAAGCTATGAGAGAAATGCCACCACCAAACAACGTACTAGAATTAAAGTCGTTTTTAGGTACAGTAAATTACTATGGGCGATTCATTGAGAACCTTCAATCGTTGTGTGCACCATTACACAGTTTAACAAAGAAAGGAATCAAATGGGACTGGTCAAAAAGTTGTCAGGAAGTTTTTGAGCAAGTGAAATCTAAATTGACTGCAGCAGATACGTTGATTCACTACTCTCCTGAACTTCCTCTGGTGATCACCTCGGATGCCAGCTTAACTGGAGTAGGGGCTGTGTTATTCCATCGCTTACCAGATGGATCAGAACGACCAATCATGTATGCTTCAAGGATGTTACGTGCTTCAGAAAAGAATTATTCTTCCATAGATAGGGAAGCACTGGGTTTAATTTTTGCCGTAAAGAAATTCTATCAGTTTATACAGGGAAGGAAGTTTGTTTTGAAAACTGATCATAAGCCATTAAAGTATATACTGTCAGAAGATAAGGAAATACCGAAGATGGCAGCCAATCGACTGATGCGTTGGGCCCTCATTCTAAGATCTTTTGATTACTCAATTGAGTATATTGCTGGTAAAGAAAATTCAGTGGCCGATACACTTTCTAGGCTACCGTTGAGTGAAAATGATGAACTATCAGAATATGAAAAATTGGGAAAGCCTGGGGCAGCTCAACTTCTGCATCTACATTTGAGGGATTCGCCAGTGAACATGAGAGAGATTAAGAAACATATATCATCAGATAAGATATTACAAAAAGTGATTCAATACAATCATTCTGGATGGCCATTGAAAAAAGACTTAGAACCAAAATTGTACTCGTATTTTGAGAAACGAGATGAATTATCACTAGAAGAGGGTATACTTCTTTGGAGTGGAAGGATCGTTGTGCCAGAGAAAATCAAAGAAAATTTCCTGAAAATGTTGCATCTAGGTCATCCGGGAGCAAGAGCAATGAGGTCCATAGCTCGGATTCATATGTGGTGGCCTGGAATAGATAAAGAGCTTGAGAGTTACGTGGGAAATTGTCTGAGGTGTCAAGGCTCAAGAGCAGCACCTGAAGAGGCTCCCATTTTCTCATGGAATATACCCTCCCAGCCATGGTTCAGGCTACATCTGGACTTTGCAGGACCATTTCAAGGAATGATGTGGTTAATTGTAGTAGATGCCTCAACAAAGTGGCTAGAAGTATTGCCCATGAACAGTACCACTTCGCAGGCTACTATAACCACTCTGAAAGATTTATTCAATAGGTTTGGACTCCCAGAAGTTCTAGTCTCGGACAACGGACCGCAATTCACATCGCACGAATTCACCTTGTTTTGTAAGGAGTTAGGAATCTCGCACGTGAAGTCAGCGCCGTATCATCCCCGAACAAATGGGTTGGCCGAAAGGGCCGTTCGAACATTCAAAGACAGACTACGATTAGAAAACGCTGCAAATTATTACACAATGGTTTATTATTTTTCTATATAGATCACTCGTCTACAAAATCACCAACCATCCAATATGAAGAGAAAAAATCAAAAAAAATCCAAAAAAAAAGAAAAAAAAAATCAAAATTACCAACCATCGATCGCATTTCGGTCAGCTCTAATTTGAACGGAGATTAGGCCTCTTTTGCGATTCACACTCGTGTTTTGATTTATATATATATATTTCAATATAAACCCTTTAATTTTCGTAGGGAGCGAACGGTTAGTCCTACAGAGCTCCGCGTGGTCTCAAAAAATTCTAAAAATTCTATAGAATCTTAAATTGAAGGAAAAACAATACCTTTATATGGAAATTTTTTGAGTTAGGGCGTTTTCAAAATTTCAAAATTGATTTTGGAACCCTTAGAAGTGACCTACATCAACCAAAAGCTTCGGGGCACAACTAGACCCCAAATGGAGCCTACAAACCAAATTTCATCAAAATCGGTCAATGCTAAGTGGCAAAAGTGCCGCGTACGGCGGACGGCGTACGGCATACGGCGGACGGACGGCCAAATTTTTATTCGATTTTTGGATTCTACGTACCTTGAAACGTAAACCATCAAATTTTGAGGGGGTGTTGAAATTTTTTTTTCTTGGTCGATTCCAAAGGTTCATTATTGAAAATAATAAACCAAAAGGAACGCGATCTCAAATATTGGAAAAGGTGGGACAATTTCTGTTCACTTATCGCTCGACTCCGCACACCACGACAGGTCGATCGCCAGCCGAACTCCTTTTTGGACGTCGATTACGCACAAAATTTGATTTGTTAAAACCCAGCGTAGAGCGAAACCAAGAGCGAGCTCTCATGAAGCAGCAGCTGAACCATAAGGGCAAACGATTGAGAGAATTTGAGGAAGGGGAAGAAGCATATATTAAACTACCATCCTCAAAGGAATGGACCCTTGGGGTAGTTACCAAAAGATCGGGACTCATGTCCTATGAAGTAGAGGTAGATGGGGATGGTAGAAGATTCAGGAAGCACGTGGATCAAATGAGGAAGAAGACTTGAAGTTCGAAGGTGGAGGGGAGAAGATGTAGAGGACTACTGTATTATTATAATGACCGTTACTGAGTTACTGTGCAACACATTTCCATGTCATGAATAAAAAACTCACTTCGTGATTTAACCTTGAACTGTCAAGTTATTCAAATAGTTTAATATTAGCGCCTTTATATCATCAAAATCAGATCACAAATGTACAAGTTATGGCTGTTCAGTAAGTTCATTTCAGCATGAAAAATCTCAAAAAACGAGATTTCGACGAGGTTTTGCCTTTCAGATCAACACACGAATTCAAAATCAAATTATTTTAGACACCAAATAAAAACCATTCTCAGGTTGAAAGTATCTACACATCATGCAGATATATCTGTACATGGACATGTCTTATGATGGCAATTTAAATGATGAGCTCACTCAGCTGATCAATGACCATTCAGGCGCCATCAGCATTCTCCATTGACCCTGCCTCTCAAATTACAGCTTCCTGCGTTCAACAGGAGAGGAAATGGCCTTGGAGCTCACTCAGCTGATCAGTGACCACTCAGGCGCCTTCAGCATTCTCCGTTGACCCTGCCACTCAAATTTCAACTTCCTGCGTTCAACAGGAGAGGAAATGGCGTTGGAGCTCACTCAGCTGATCAGTGACCACTCAGGCGCCTTCAGCATTCTCCGTTGCCCCTGCCTCTCAAATTTCAGCTTCCTGCGTTCAACAGGAGAGGAAATGGCCTTGGAGCTCACTCAGCTGATCAGTGACCACTCAGGCGCCTTCAGCATTCTCCGTTGACCCTGCCACTCAAATTTCAGCTTCCTGCGTTCAACAGGAGAGGAAATGGCCTTGGAGCTCACTCAGCTGATCAGTGACCACTCAGGCGCCTTCAGCATTCTCCATTGACCCTGCCTCTCAAATTTCAGCTTTCTGCGTTCAACAGGAGAGAAAATGGCCTCGGAGCTCACTCAGCTGATCAGTGACCACTCAGGCGCCTTCGGCATTCTCCATTGACCCTGCCTCTCAAATTTCAGCTTCCTGCGTTCAACAGGAGAGGAAATGGCCTCGGAGCTCACTCAGCTGATCAGTGACCACTCAGGCGCCTTCAGCATTCTCCATTGACCCTGCCTCTCAAATTTCAGCTTTCTGCGTTCAACAGGAGAGAAAATGGCCTCGGAGCTCACTCAGCTGATCAGTGACCACTCAGGCGCCTTCAGCATTCTCCGTTGCCCCTGCCTCTCAAATTTCAGCTTCCTGCGTTCAACAGGAGAGGAAATGGCCTCGGAGCTCACTCAGCTGATCAGTGACCACTCAGGCGCCTTCAGCATTCTCCATTGACCCTGCCTCTCAAATTTCAGCTTTCTGCGTTCAACAGGAGAGAAAATGGCCTCGGAGCTCACTCAGCTGATCAGTGACCACTCAGGCGCCTTCGGCATTCTCCATTGACCCGCCCTCTCAAATTTCAGGTTCCTGCGTTCAACAGGAGAGGAAATGGCCTTGGAGCTCACTCAGCTGATCAGTGACCACTCAGGCGCCTTCAGCATTCTCCGTTGACCCGCCCTCTCAAATTTCAGCTTCCTGCGTTCAACAGGAGAGGAAATGGCCTTGGAGCTCACTCAGCTAATCAGTGACCACTCAGGCGCCTCCGGCATTCTCCATTGACCCGCCCTCTCAAATTTCAGGTTCCTGCGTTTAACAGGAGAGGTAATGGCCTCGGAGCTCACTCAGCTGATCAGTGACCACTCAGGCGCGTTCAGCATTCTCCATTGACCCTGCAACTCACATTTCAGCTTCCTGCGTTCAACAGGAGAGAAAATGGCCTCGGAGCTCACTCAGCTGATCACTGACCACTCAGGCGCCTTCAGCATACTCCATTGACCCTGCCTCTCAAATTTCAGCTTCCTGCGTTCAACAGGAGAGAAAATGGTCTCGGAGCTCACTCAGCTGATCAGTGACCACTCAGGCGCGTTCAGCATTCTCTATTGACCCTGCCTCTCAAATTTCAGCTTCCAGCGTTCTACAGGAGAGGAAATTGCCTTGGAGCTCACTCAGCTGATCAGTGACCACTCAGGCTCGTTCAGCACTCTCTATTGACCCTGCCTCTCATATTTCAGCTTCCTGCGTTCTACAGGAGAGGAAATGGCCTTGGAGCTCACTCAGCTGATCAGTGACCACTCAGGCGCCTTCAGCATTCTCCGTTGACCCGCCCTCTCAAATTTCAGGTTCCTTCGTTTAACAGGAGAGGAAATGGCCTTGGAGCTCACTCAGCTGATCAGTGACCACTCAGGCGCCTTCAGCATTCTCCATAGACCCTGCCTCTCAAATTTCAGCTTCCTGCGTTCAGCAGGAAAGAAAATGGCCTCGGAGCTCACTCAGCTGATCAGTAACCACTCAGGCGCCTTCAGCATTCTCCGTTGACCCGCCCTCTCAAATTTCAGGTTCCTTCGTTTAACAGGAGAGGAAATGGCGTTGGAGCTCACTCAGCTGATCAGTGACCACTCAGGCGCCTTCAGCATTCTATATTGACCCTGCCTCTCAAATTTCAGCTTCCTGCGTTCAGCAGGAAAGAAAATGGCCTCGGAGCTCACTCAGCTGATCAGTAACCACTCAGGCGCCTTCAGCATTCTCCGTTGACCCGCCCTCTCAAATTTCAGGTTCCTTCGTTTAACAGGAGAGGAAATGGCCTTGGAGCTCACTCAGCTGATCAGTGACCACTCAGGCGCCATCAGCATTCTCCATTGACCCTGCCTCTCAAATTTCAGCTTCCTGCGTTCTGCAGGAAAGAAAATGGCCTCGGAGCTCACTCAGCTGATCACTGACCACTCAGGCGCGTTCAGCATTCTCTATTGACCCTGCCTCTCAAATTTCAGCTTCCTGCGTTCTACAGGAGAGGAAATGGCCTTGGAGCTCACTCAGCTGATCAGTGACCACTCAGGCGCCTTCAGCATTCTCCATTGACCCTGCAACTCAAATTTCAGCTTCCTGCGTTCAACAGGAGAGAAAATGGCCTCGGAGCTCACTCAGCTGATCACTGACCACTCAGGCGCCTTCAGCATTCTCCATTGACCCTCCCTCTCAAATTTCAACTTCCTGCGTTCAATAGGAGAGAAAATGGCCTCGGAGCTCACTCAGCTGATCAGTGACCACTCAGGCGCGTTCAGCATTCTCTATTGACCCTGCCTCTCAAATTTCAGCTTCCAGCGTTCTACAGGAGAGGAAATTTCCTTGGAGCTCACTCAGCTGATCAGTGACCATTCAGGCTCGTTCAGCACTCTCTATTGACCCTGCCTCTCAAATTTTAGCTTCCTGAGTTCTACAGGAGAGGAAATGGCCTTGGAGCTCACTTAGCTGATCAGTGACCACACAGGCGTCTTCAGCATTCTCCATTGACCCGCCCTCTCAAATTTCAGGTTCCTGCGTTTAACAGGAGAGGAAATGGCCTTGGAGCTCACTCAGCTGATCAGTGACCACTCAGGCGCCTTCAGCATTCTCTATTGACCCTGCCTCTCAAATTTCAGCTTCCTGCGTTCAACAGGAGAGAAAATGGCCTCGGAGCTCACTCAGCTGATCACTGACCACTCAGGCGCGTTCAGCATTCTCTATTGACCCTGCCTCTCAAATTTCAGCTTCCTGCGTTTAACAGGAGAGGAAATGGCCTTGGAGCACACTCAGCTGATCAGTGACCACTCAGGCGCGTTCAGCATTCTCTATTGACCCTGCCTCTCAAATTTCAGCTTCCTGCGTTCAACAGGAGAGGAAATGGCCTTGGAGCTCACTCAGCTGATCAGTGACCACTCAGGCGCCTTCAGCATTCTCCATTGACCCTGCAACTGTAATTTCAGCTTCCTGCGTTCAACAGGAGAGGAAATGGCCTTGGAGCTCACTCAGCTGATCAGTGACCACTCAGGCGCGTTCAGCATTCTCTATTGACCCTGCCTCTCAAATTTCAGGTTCCTGCGTTCTACAGGAGAGGAAATGGCCTTGGAGCTCACTCAGCTGATCAGTGACCACTCAGGCGCCTTCAGCATTCTATATTGACCCTGCCTCTCAAATTTCAGCTTCCTGCGTTCAGCAGGAAAGAAAATGGCCTCGGAGCTCACTCAGCTGATCAGTAACCACTCAGGCGCCTTCAGCATTCTCCGTTGACCCGCCCTCTCAAATTTCAGGTTCCTTCGTTTAACAGGAGACGAAATGGCCTTGGAGCTCACTCAGCTGATCAGTGACCACTCAGGCGCCTTCAGCATTCTCCATTGACCCTGCCTCTCAAATTTCAGGTTCCTTCGTTTAACAGGAGAGGAAATGGCCTTGGAGCTCACTCAGCTGATCAGTGACCACTCAGGCGCGTTCAGCATTCTCTATTGACCCTGCCTCTCAAATTTCAGGTTCCTGCGTTCTACAGGAGAGGAAATGGCCTTGGAGCTCACTCAGCTGATCAGTGACCACTCAGGCGCCTTCAGCATTCTATATTGACCCTGCCTCTCAAATTTCAGCTTCCTGCGTTCAGCAGGAAAGAAAATGGCCTCGGAGCTCACTCAGCTGATCAGTAACCACTCAGGCGCCTTCGGCATTCTCCGTTGACCCGCCCTCTCAAATTTCAGGTTCCTTCGTTTAACAGGAGAGGAAATGGCCTTGGAGCTCACTCAGCTGATCACTGACCACTCAGGCGCGTTCAGCATTTGACCCTGCCTCTCAAATTTCAGCTTCCTGCGTTCTACAGGAGAGGAAATGGCCATGGAGCTCACTCAGCTGATCAGTGACCACTCAGGCGCCTTCAGCATTCTCCATTGACCCTGCAACTGTAATTTCAGCTTCCTGCGTTCAACAGGAGAGGAAATGCCCTTGGAGCTCACTCAGCTGATCAGTGACCACTCAGGCGCCTTCAGCATTCTCCATTGACCCTGCCTCTCAAATTTCAGACTTGTTTAGCAGCCGAGCGGTGAAGATGGGCTTGAGGTCATTTGCGAGGTGGTTGCATCTGTTCATGAAGTGATCTGATGAATTTTCTTGTCTTATTACTCATCATACCATGTTTGAAATAAATGTGGTCCTTTTAATAGACAAATACTAAAATAATTGTATTTGTCATTTAACAAGTTATCGTTTCAAAAGAAAATTATTAGGAACTTAGAGAAATTCTTATTCATACTCACTCATCACCGTTACGCAAGGACAGGCGATATTTGTAAGTAAACCTCACAGACGAATATTTGTTTCCGAGGTAATGAGAGGAGAACTTCGGTTAACGTTATGTTAATAGCAGACCAGGTAATCTGGTGTTTGCTTTCATTAATAGCAAACGCCCATGTAAAGTAACTTTGAACTATCTAATTTTCCCTTCGATAAATTTTACTAGAAATGTTCTAATTGTCATAAAAGATCAAGAATCTTTTTGAACAAATCGGTTTACCTTGTCACCATCAATGATCGGAAAATATCAGCCACAAAAAAAAGAAAACTGTATGTATTTGGTTTTGTCAATTTATGTTGGTCACATCCACCTCCTACCGTTGTATTCAATAATCAAGAGCTTCAAATAGTAGAAATAAAAATAGAATCCAGCTAGTAACCCAACGCTTATCACCCGTCGGATCCAATAGAGCAGGAAAGAAATGGAGTTCAGTGGAATCCAAAATCGGATACGAGTTCCGTAGAAAATTACTTCAATCAGCGTAAGAGAGTATCGCTGGTGGTACGAAGGAATTAACGAAAATACTTTTGCCAGTTTTGTAAGTTTAATTTCTGTAATTTTGTAAGTTTAATTTGTGTCTTCGCAGACGACAACCTTTCTCTGTGCACAAAGCCATTGGTTTCTCTCCAGGTTTCCTGGTACCGCCACACCAACAGCGATTGCATTGTTCCCAGAAACGCTCATAACCAGGAGTACACACTGTAGCAGATAAAAATTCAACGATAATTAATTTCCAATCTAGTCTTACAATTTGAACGCAATTTTTCTCGATTCGGAAAATCAATGTCAAACTCTAGTCTAAATTACGAAAAAGTGAATTGGGAGTGTAAATTGAATAAAAAATCCAAATTTCCATGCGAATCAGAATCAATTTTTATCCAGTGGTTTTAAATTCTGGTAATTATGAACAGCTGACCTGAAAGTTATAAAATACGATGCAAGCATATTTGCGGATGGACTATTCTATTGAATCGAACGGAAACGGAAGTTGACCCCAGTTCTCTGGTTTTATATCAAAACCTTACAAATACATGGAAACCTGGTTTGTTTCCTTTGGGGACTATGGACGTTCTCGAAGATTGATGACACTTAGCGGCTCAACCAATAGGTTTTATCTGGTATTGTGAGTCGATATTTCAACAAATATCTTCATCCCTGCCTAAATTCAAAACGCTTTAAATTATTACACAGAAGTTTATTATTTTTCTGTATAGATCACTCGTCTGCAACTAGATCCCAAATGGAACCCGAATACCTACCAAATTTCATCAAAATCGGCCCATGGTAAGGAAAGTGCTGTGTATGGCGGACGGCCGGCAAAATTATTATTCGATTTTCGGATTCTACGTACCTTGAAAAGTAAACCATCAAATTTTTTGAGGTGGGGGGAAAAAAATATTTCTTTTAGTTTATTATTTTCAACAATCATCGACCATTGAAAAATTTCTAACACCCCTCAAAATTTGTTGTTTTACGTTTTAAGGTACGTAGAATCCGAAAATCGAATAAAAATTTTCCGTCCGTCTGTCGTACGACGCACTTTCATTAGTTCCCACGGTCCGATTTTGATGAAATTTGGTGTATGGGCCCCATTTGAGGTCTAGCCGTGCTTCGAAGCTTTTGGTTGATGTCAGTCATTTCTAAGGGGTCAAGGTTCGACATTTTGAAAACGCCCTAACTCAAAAAATGTTGATTGAAGGTATTGTATTGCCATCAATTTGAGATAGGTAGTATAGAATTGTTTACCCTAGCTCGAAAACTCTCGAAATAAGAGTATCGTTTTTTCACCAATGTTTAATAGTATTGTAAGCTGTTTACGGTATTGGGGAAGCAGGGGGTATTTACTGTGTATGTGAGTTCACTAACGTTACAAGGGGGTTTCACCTGAAGGGTATCGACCCCGATCCTAAAACAAAACTATCGGGAAACTTATGATTAGTTACGAAAATTGGTACTTAACTGGTTCTGTTGGTAGCGGTGTTCCCGAGCGGTGAGGCGAACAGGCGAAGGCGTTCCAGTTACGATACCTTGAAAGTTTACTTGTTATATTGTGCCTGAAGGGCGTTCTGTATCGATATGTTGCAAGAAATAAAAGGATTTTACGTTACTCTTTGTTCAATGACTCTAACTACCTAATTCGATACACTTCGTGATACTCAGAACCAGGGGTGCAGGTGTAGAAGGAAAAAGGTAGGTAAGAGATACGGTACGTTTAATGAGCAGAAAGTTCTATCGGATCCAATGATCCGATGTGCCAGAAGGGCGATACAGTTGCAATACAGTTCAAAAGTAAATTAGTTCAGTCTTCAATACCAAGCAATACGGTTAGTTTTAATAGTTCTACTACGATACACAAGCTTTGAATGGTGTTAGTACTTTTACTTGACTAGTTACTGTTAGTATTTTGAGTCACTTCTCACTCTATCTACCTAGTATTGGCCAATCTAGCATAGATACACTTTAGTTCACTCACGTGCTGGGGTACCGAAGCGAGTCCAGGTTTCACGGAGAGGCGAAGATGCAGGGGGAGTAGCCGGGAATGGACTGGAGACACGACGGAATCCAGGGGAGGCAGGACGATACCAGAAAGCAGCTTCTTCTCTAAGTGCTTCTGGGGGGAGGCAGGAGGGTCGATACCACACTGTTAGACGTATCGCGATACAAGGGAATGAGCGCTTCACGGACGGGGGAGAGAACTTCAAAGGCTGCTGGCAAGGCGGATTAACGGGATCTGATTAATTATGATGATGACTAGAGCTTTTCATTGTCTTGATCAGGGGCGCCAACCTGACAAGGCGAAAAGTTGTCCTTCTTCCGATTCTTCGACGGATGTTATCGACTTCTACTTCCATGTTCGTGAAGATTGGTGATTTTGGCTCTCTCCTACTTCCATGTTCGTGAAGATTGGTGTTTTTGTGCTCTTTTGGTGTTGTTCAGAGCACTTTTGAATAAGGTCAGTGAGGAATAATAATAATAATAGCATTTGCTGGCTCCAGAGGGCAATCAGGGCTTACTGGCCTGTGGGGCCTGTGATGGGAAACAGTGAGCTGTTGGGAATCAGCTCACATTCCCCGCCTCTCTGGGAGCCAGGGTTCTCAACGAGAACACTGGGTATGGGCAGGATCTGCGATGGATAAGCACGTCGCAGACCTGTCTCATACATGTAACGTCGACATCCTGGGCAGGTTCTGGGGATGCGTTGCTCCTGATGGTCCGGTGGGCACGTGGGAAGCTCTCGCTGCGCCAGGAAGGACTTCCGAAGCCGCTGCCAGAAGGTCTTGCAAGGTGCACATCGGAACTTGAGAAGAGCCGAGCATGGCTTCTGGCAGACGGGATAAGTCAACGGCCCTGCTTTTGCCGACGACCGGTCCGGTCGGGGGGTCGATGACTGCGGATCCTGAGTGGTGCGGCAACGGCGGAGTTTCAACCGCGGCAAACGAAGGGGTGAGGCCATCCAGGTGGAAAACTCCGGTCCGGAACTGAACGGTGAGGATCCCATCGGTGGTGGGGGATCTGCTTCAATGACGGTGGTCGGGGGTTCTGACGTAGAAGCCTGGGATGAAGTGGTCTCCTCGGTCGGGTCGGTTGGAGCAGCAGGCGTTTGGGAATGTTCCTTGGCGCATTCCTGGGCTGGTTGGCTCTGGGAGGTTTGCAACGAGGGAGATGGAGGTGGCGAATCTTCGTGGTCTGGAGAAGTGGCAGAATGAGACGGGGTCCTCGCCGCGGGTGGCTCCACGGCATTCTCCACCGGCACCACATCGGTTGACTCCCGACGAAGTGATGCCTGTTTCAGTCGACGAATCTCGGCCAGAAGCTCCTGGCGTTCCTCCAACAGCACATCTCTCTCTTGGGCGATTCGCTGGTAAACCGGCATCCAACGGGCTACTCGTTTAAGAGAAAGGATGGCGGCGTCAGCAGCAGCTGCACGCGGCTCGTACAACTCCGCTCCCTGCATCCAACGGATGTACATGGCCAGTGAAGCTAGGGTGCGCTCGGGATAGCATTTGGGCTCAGGGGTGTCCATAACCGTGGGGGGAATGATGGCGTACTCCCGTCTCTTCTGGAAGATGAACTGACGAATGGAGGCGGCACTTTCTTCCATGGGTGGTGGAAACTCCCTTTCTTCTGGATCCTCTAATTGTCCCTGATTCATCCTACAATAGACAATAAGCTCCTAATAGTTCCCGACCTCGGAAAAGTGCAACCTTGTACTTCACATACCATCACCATTCTTTCCCCAATTTATTCATGAGATATGGTGGCCGTTTGCATGCAGGCTTGATAAGCGACGTGTCTCAAAAGATCGTGTCTCAATTTCGGGATTTATTTATTTATTTATTTAGCTTGACCAAGGTGACCTGAAGGGTCCTATGATATTAGGTAACCTGAAGGGTTTTCTGATACTCAGTGACCTGAAGAGTCCTAAAACGTATCAGGAACCTGACGGGTTCCTAACCGCGATCATGGTCATTTTACCTTTTATGTTAATTGTGTGCTAGTTTTATGTTTGCATGTGTGTGTTTTATTTTTTGTTATGTGTTTTGTGTTATATGTGTTTTGTGTTATATGTGTTTTATGTGTTTTGTGTTATATGTGTTTTATGTGTTTTGTGTTTTGTCTATGTTTCTGTCCTTCCCTAGTAGTCTGTCAGTGTGTCGAGCGTTTTCCAGTGTGGAGCTGACTGTAGTCCACCGGTACTCGTTGTCGGAACGTGTAGCGGGGAGGAGGTTCTATTGGTTCTTCCTCTTCCATCATGGCTTCGACGACTGGTTCGGCGGTACTCGGTCCAGGCACCACAAGATTGGGACTCCATTCCTCCGGAGCATCATTCGGGGGAACGGTGGAACGTTCACATAGCTCGCTGGTAGAGGGCAAGGTATCAATGTCGAGAGGGGTAGCTGGACTTCCGACGGTTCCCGGGTTGGTGGAACCGGGTTGTCCCACTCCTTCAGTTTTCGGTGTCATTTCCTCTTTAGGGGGAGGTATTATATCGATGAGTTCTGCGATTCCTCCGTCGTCTTCCATTAGTAAGTATTCCTCCAGCGAGGGGTCAAGGACAGGTTTAACAGGTGGTTCATCGGGTGAGGGAGGGGCGCTGAATTCGGCAAATGCGTCATCAGGGACGCCATTCACAAAAGCTGGTTTAAGTCGATTGATGTGCACGGTTTGGCGCTTGATGTCTGCCGTATCACGAATCTCGTATGTCACTTCGGTATACTTGGTAGTAACCACCCACGGTCCCGACCACGGGCTCCACAGTTTTCTAGCGGCTCCGGCGGGGGGTTGCATTTCGCGCAAATACACGCGATCCCCGGGATTAAAGGATCGACTAGTGAGGCGCTCGTTTATGACTTGACTCCTCTTCTTCCATGCTTCATGCAGGTAGTGTGTCGCTGCGTTTCGCGCCGCTTTCAGTCGTCTCAGGTTGGTTAGTCCTTCTTCGTCGGTTGTGAGGCTCTGGAAGGACTCGTTGGGTAGTCTCAATTCACGTCCATAGGTTAGGAAATTTGGGGTAAACCCAGTACTTTTGTGGGGGGTCGACCTATACGCTGCAAGGGCAACGGGTAGGACAGCCTCCCAAGCGGTCGTCTTCTTCACCAGTTTGGATAGGATGTTGGCGAGTGTGCGGTGAAACCGCTCGCAAACTCCATTCCCTTCGGGGTGATAGGCCGTCGTGAAAATTTGGCGTATTCCCCAACGTTCACACAGTTCTCGCGTGGATCTGGCTGTGAAGGCAGTGCCTCTATCCGAGACCAGTCTTTCAGGTACGCCGTGAGTCGGTATATACCGAGTAGCCAACATACGTGCTACTGTTCCCGCCGTGCAATCATTGACCACATAAGCTTCAGCGTATTTAGTGAAGTGGTCGATAGCGGTGAGAAGGTACTTTGGAGTGGCTCCGGACGTGACTGGTCCCACGAAGTCAACTCCCACGATGTGGCCAGGGCGTTCTGGAAGTAGCGGTTTCTGTATTGGGTTGCGCAGTCCACTTGGAGTGTTGCGACGCTGACAGGTTTCACAGCTCCGCACATATCCTTTTACATCTTTGGCCAGGGTAGGCCAATATCCTAACTTGCGTACTATTTTCTCGGTCATCTCGGCTCCAGGATGTCCGGCCCACTCGTTGCGGTGGCAACGGTTCAACAACCAATCGCGCAAGGAGAGCGGCATGAGAGGGACCCACTCGTTTTTTCCGTCCAACCGAACCTGGATCTCGCAGACTCCGTTTGATATTCTGGTTTTTCCGTTTTGCTGGAACATGACGGTAGACTGCACCCAAGGATCAAGGTTTTGGGCGGAGATCATCAAATCACGCGGGAATTCTAATGTCAAGACTGCTACGTCCATTCTGCTAAGGCCATCCGCGTGTGCCATCTGGGATCCCGGCCGGTATCTGGGGACAAAATCATACTCGGCCAACCTAAGGACCCAGCGGCCAATGCGAGAGGTAGGGTCTTTAAGTCTCATGGCAGCCGTGAGTGCCATATGGTCTGTCTGCAACTCGAACGGCTGTCCTAACAGGTATTCTTGAAAATGTCTGGTGGCCCAGACCACTGCAAGCAGTTCGCGTTCTGTTACGGAGTAACGAGTTTCAGCGGAATTCAGCTTGCGGCTAGCAAATGCTACAGGTCTCTCCTCGCCATCGTGTTCTTGAGAGAGAACCGCACCTAATGCTGATCCGGACGCGTCTGTTGCTAGTACAAAGGGTTTGCTCAAGTCTGGATAGGCCAACACAGGTTCTTCTGTTAGGCGGGTCTTCAGCTCGTCGAACGCAGCTTGTTGCGTTTCAGTCCACTCGTAAGGGTTGTTTTTCTTGAGCAAGTCCGTCAAGGGAATAACTATCTTGGCAAAATCGGGTATAAAACGTCTATAAAATCCAGCTAGCCCTAAGAAGGACTGTAACTTGAGTTTCGTTGTGGGTGCTGGAAATTCCTTGACGGCTTGTATCTTCTCCGGTTCTGTATAAATGCCTTGGGCAGTTACACGGTGTCCTAGAAATCGTACTTCCTCCTTCATAAATTCGCATTTTGATAGGTTGATTTTTAGTCGAGCATCCCTAAGCCGATCGAAAACCTCTCGAAGCTTTTGCAGATGTTCCTCCACTGTAGCCGAATACACAATAACGTCGTCTAAATAGACTAAGCAGTTGTTTCCTAATATCCCATCCAGCACGTTGTTCATCACCCGTTGGAAGGTGGCAGGTGCATTTTTTAGGCCAAACGGCATTTTCTCATATTCGAAATGTCGACCTAACACAGAGAAGGCCGTTTTCTCCTTCGCATTTGCGTGTACGGGTATTTGGTGATATCCAGCGACGAGATCTATCGTGGTGAACCACTTACATCCTCCTAACAATGCTAAGGTTTCTTGTAGTCGGGGTATTGGATATGCGTCGCCTTTGGTGATGCGGTTCAACTGTCTGAAGTCCGTGCAGAACCTCCATTTCTGCTCTTCACCTGGGGGTGTCTTTTTCTTCACCAACAGCACGGGGGCACACCAGGGACTAGTAGAAGTGCTGATCACTCCCGACGCGAGCATATCCTTCAATTGTTTTTCTACAACGCCGCGAAGAGCATGTGGTATGGGGTAAGGTTTTTGATTCGTCACCTCTGATTGGGTCGTTGTGATCTCGTGGGCAACCTGTAGACTACAACCCTCTCCAGTTGGGGGTTGAAAAAGATCTTGATAGTCGACGAGGGTTCCCATCGCTCGTTCTTGATTCGCTTCATCCAAATGGACGAGTTTTGTTTGAATTAGAGAGTGCACGTCAGGTTGTGGTTCATCCCACTGGTCCGTAGGTATTCATTCCCACTCGTCTAGGTCGGAACTTACGAGCTCAGGTGACCATTCCGCCTGAACTACGATGTCATCTTCAGATTTGTGGTCGATCAGTTCCTCATGAGCCCTTTTGCGCCTTCCTCCGTTCACGTCGGGGGCGCTCTGGCTGAGGTTGTCACTGAGGTGGTCCAATGAGGGTTCATTTGATGAGGTTCTGTAGTCCTGTATCGCCGAGATACCCGCCGACACGTCGGCCGATCCGCCATCCTTCGTTAGAGAGTGTAGCAAAAAATGGGCAACCGACACTCCTGTCGATACGTTGGGCGATTCCCCCTCAATCGTCATGTCACATTGTGGAAAGTAGGTTGTCGATTCACCCGCCGATACCCCGGGCGATACCCCGGGCGATACCCCGAGCGATACCCCGGGCGATACCCCGAGCGATACCCCGGGCGATACCCCGGGCGATACCCCGAGCGATACCCCAGGCGATACCCCGGGCGATACCCCGAGCGATACCCCGAGCGATACCCCGGGCGATACCCCGGGCGATACCCCGGGCGATACCCCGAGCGATACCCCGAGCGATACCCCGGGCGATACCCCGGGCGATACCCCGGGCGATACCCCGGGCGATACCCCGGGCGATACCTCGGGCGATACCACCCGTTCCTTTTCTAGTTCGTTGGTCCTTACGTCGTCGACTCGTTCCGCAAGGGCCGCCGCTACCGCCCGAGAGGTGCTGGGAGGGTCGTATCCGTCCCATCATTTTGATTTTGGTACTGCGACACGGTATCCTCCCTCCTCACGGGCTGCAGCACTACCCCCACTCGTCTTAAGTCACGACACACATTCTCCATGTCTTCATCGGTCATGTCGGCGTTCCTCTTCCAACCCATGTCCGGTCCTGTTGTTAAGGTGATCGGAACCCGCCGCAATACGTCTAGTCCGAGTAAGTCGAGATCGGCCCCCTTTCTGGCAAACACGAGATACGTATGTTTGAACCGATACTTGCCAATACGGGTGTCGAGACACTGTTCCCCCGCAAAGGGCAAGATGGCACCGTCCGCTCCCCATGCTACAGTTTTAGTTGGTAGTAGAGGTATTCCTGCTACAGGAGAGGCGAGCACCGATATAGCAGCTCCGGTATCGATAAGCATGTTTCTAGTCTCGAGTCCGAGACCCACCTCCATCCTGAGGGTTCTCACCATGGGGCGTTCCACGGACGTTACACACAGCTTGTTCTCGGTTCCTTGATAACGATTCACTTCGTTCATATGGTTCGGTTCCGCAGGGGGTTGCGATACTGGAAGGAGTTTCCGCTTTTCTGGACACTCATTCTCAAGATGTTCCCGAGTTCCACAAAAATTACAGAAGATGGTTCTCTGGGGGCTCTTGGGGCAATCCACCGGGAAGTGATCCATCCCTGCACAAAACATACAGGGGTATCGGGGCACCGGTTTGCCATCGTTCTTCCGAATCGGCAGTTCCCGACCCCATTGGTTACGGCGGTCTTCTCCATACTTTTGTTCTCGTCTCGATGCGGGTTGGTCTCTACGCGGGCACCTGGCCGCGAAGTGGTTGGTTCCTCCACAACTATAACATCTCGGGTCGCCAGTTACGGCAGCAAGGTCCCAATGTTCCTCTGGTTCATCAGTTTCTGCTAAGGTCTCCTCGAGTTCCTCGGCGCTCTTTAGGGCGATACGGAGTGTAGTGGGTCGATTCATTACCAAGAAGGCGCTCATTCTTTTGCCGACACCCCTAATGAACGCACTGAGAGTCTTTCTTTCGACCCACTCGTTTCGGTCATGTCGATCTAGGTGGTTCCCTTCCTCCAATACGGCGCATCGAGCCAAACTTCGAATGCGATCCGCGAACTGGCGGAGTGTCTCCGAAGAGTTCCTCTTGACCGTCCACAGCAATGCAGCGGCGTGTTGCGGGTTTTCGCGCCAGAACCATGTCAACATCTCGTCTCGGGTTACGTCATACGCATTGTCACAATCGAGGGTATCGTCTCTGTCAATAAGAAACTGTTTTGCAGTACCCCTAGCTTTGGTTCTTAGGAGTCTCAGTTTCTGTTTCTGGGTCAATCCGCCGGTTACCGCATCGAAGTTCGCGAAAAACGATCCGACGCTAAGCGATCCGGTGGCATCAGGGTCCCACGGTTCCAGTTCCAAGAGTAGGGATCGTGGAATACCGTTCCGGTCTTCTTCACGGGTGGTCTCGTTATACTTCATCAATAAAACATTCATCTGTTTCATTGTTTCAGTAAGGGTATCGACCGCCTCCTTATTATTAAAAGGTAGGGGTTCTTCCATGTCATCTGGATCCGATACCGACATTGTCACTATTGATTACAAGCAATACGGTGAACACAGCACAGTCACACACGGTCAGCTCTGGGGTTGTTACAGTCAAGTTTCGGTATGTGGTAAGTGTATCTGTGTGACGACACAGGTGTTCTGTATAACGATACGGGTGTGGTACAAGGTTAATATGTGGTATTCAAGGGTGTCACTTTTCTTTGGTTCACAGTATATCGATGCGCTACAATACCTACCACTACACCCTGGTTCTGTTTTCGTTCCCGATAGGACTCTACTGGCAAAATACAAGTGTTAGCGATACTCCGGCTTACAGGTTTTGTGGATTCGTGCGGGGCGAACCTGCGCGACTCCGAGCGATATACCGGTCCGATACCGTTCCGATATACAACTAAGTACGGAATAGCGACTCGCAAAAATCCCAACGCGGGCCACCAAATTTATAAGCTGTTTACGGTATTGGGGAAGCAGGGGGTATTTACTGTGTATGTGAGTTCACTAACGTTACAAGGGGGTTTCACCTGAAGGGTATCGACCCCGATCCTAAAACAAAACTATCGGGAAACTTATGTTTAGTTACGAAAATTGGTACTTAACTGGTTCTGTTGGTAGCGGTGTTCCCGAGCGGTGAGGCGAACAGGCGAAGGCGTTCCAGTTACGATACCTTGAAAGTTTACTTGTTATATTGTGCCTGAAGGGCGTTCTGTATCGATATGTTGCAAGAAATAAAAGGATTTTACGTTACTCTTTGTTCAATGACTCTAACTACCTAATTCGATACACTTCGTGATACTCAGAACCAGGGGTGCAGGTGTAGAAGGAAAAAGGTAGGTAAGAGATACGGTACGTTTAATGAGCAGAAAGTTCTATCGGATCCAATGATCCGATGTGCCAGAAGGGCGATACAGTTGCAATACAGTTCAAAAGTAAATTAGTTCAGTCTTCAATACCAAGCAATACAGTTAGTTTTAATAGTTCTACTACGATATACAAGCTTTGAATGGTGTTAGTACTTTTACTTGACTAGTTACTGTTAGTATTTTGAGTCACTTCTCACTCTATCTACCTAGTATTGGCCAATCTAGCATAGATACACTTTAGTTCACTCACGTGCTGGGGTACCGAAGCGAGTCCAGGTTTCACGGAGAGGCGAAGATGCAGGGGGAGTAGCCAGGGAATGGACTGGAGACACGACGGAATCCAGGGGAGGCAGGACGATACCAGAAGGCAGCTTCTTCTCTAAGTGCTTCTGGGGGGAGGCAGGAGGGTCGATACCACACTGTTAGACGTATCGCGATACAAGGGAATGAGCGCTTCACGGACGGGGGAGAGAACTTCAAAGGCTGCTGGCAAGGCGGAATTAACGGGATCTGATTAATTATGATGATGACTAGAGCTTTTCATTGTCTTGATCAGGGGCGCCAACCTGACAAGGCGAAAAGTTGTCCTTCTTCCGATTCTTCGACGGATGTTATCGACTTCTACTTCCATGTTCGTGAAGATTGGTGATTTTGGCTCTCTCCTACTTCCATGTTCGTGAAGATTGGTGTTTTTTGTGCTCTTTTGGTGTTGTTCAGAGCACTTTTGAATAAGGTCAGTGAGGAATAATAATAATAATAGCATTTGCTGGCTCCAGAGGGCAATCAGGGCTTACTGGCCTGTGGGGCCTGTGATGGGAAACAGTGAGCTGTTGGGAATCAGCTCACAGTATTGAATTTTTAAAATTTTTAGAGACCTCGCGGAGCTCTGTTGGACAAAACCGTTCGCTCTCAACGAGAACTGTGGGTCGGTCTTGCGATAATCAGAAACACGAGTGTGAATCGCATTGAGGCCCAATCTCATAATTCATATAACAGCATAATATGCTGTTTTAATTAAACTAGCTAAAAAGCCAGCTAAAAGTAAGGAAAAACGATTCCTCCGACTCTCCTAGCCTTCCCACTCTCTAACTCCCATTCCTCTGACTATCCTCGCCTCCCACTACCTCCGACTCCTCCAGCCCCCCAAAACCTCCCGCCTCCCATTCCTCTGACTATCCTCGCCCCCCAACTCCTCCCGCCACAACTACCCGCGCCTCCAATTCCTCCCGACTCTCCCGTCACCCACTCCCTCGACCTCTCTCCCGCCCCCCACTCCTCCCGCTCCTATTCCTCTGACTATCCTCGCCTCCCACTCCTTCCGACTCCTCCCGCCTCAATTCCTCTGACTATCCTCGCCTCCCACTACCTCCTGATTCCTCCCGCCCCCACTCCACCCACCCGCCTCCCATTCCTCTTACTAAATCCTCGCCTCCCACTACCTCCGACTCCTCCGCCCCCACTCCCCCACCCGCCTCCCCCATTCCTCTGACTTTCTCCCTCCCACTACCTCCGACTCCTCCACCCCAACCCCTCCCGCCTCCCATTCCTCTGACTATCCTCGCCTCCCACTACCTCCGACTCCTCCCCCATACACTTCCTAACTTCCCCGCCTCCCATTCCTCTGACTATCCTCGCCTCCCACTACCTCCGACTCCTCCAGCCCCCAAAACCTCCCGCCTCCCATTCCTCTGACTATCCTCGCCCCCCAACTCCTCCCGCCACAACTACCCGCGCCTCCAATTCCTCCGACTCTCCCCGTCACCCACTCCCTCGACCTCTCCCGCCCCCCCACTCCTCCCGCCTCCTATTCCTCTGACTCTCCTCGCCTCCCACTCCTTCCGACTCCTCCCGCCTCACATTCCTCTGACTATCCTCGCCTCACACTACCTCTGATTCCTCCCGCCCCCCAACTCAACCCGCCCTCCCATTCCTCTTACTATCCTCGCCTCCCACTACCTCCGACTCCTCCCGCCCCCAACTCAACCCGCCTCCCATTCCTCTGACTTTCCTCGCCTCCCACTACCTCCGACTCCTCCAGCCCCCAACACCTCCCGCCTCCCATTCCTCTGACTATCCTCGCCTCCCACTACCTCCGACTCCTCCAGCCCATAAAACTTCCCGCCTCCCATTCCTCTGACTATCCTCGCCCCCAAACTCCTCCCGCCACAACTACCCACGCCTCCAATTCCTCCAACTCTCCCCGTCACCCACTCCCCCCGACCTCTTCCGCCCCCCACTCCTCCCGCAACAACTCCTCCCGCCTCCCATTCCTCTGACTCTCCTCGCCTCCCACTCCTTCCGACTCCTCCCGCCTCACATTCCTCTGACTATCCTCGCCTCCCACTACCTCCGATTCCTCCCGCCCCCAACTCAACCCGCCCTCCCATTCCTCTTACTATCCCTCGCCTCCCACTACCCTCCGACTCCTCCCGCCCCCCAACTCAACCCGCCTCCCATTCCTCTGACTATCCTCGCCTCCCACTACCTCCGACTCCTCAAGCCCCCAACACCTCCCGCCTCCCATTGCTCTGACTATCCTCGCCCCCCCCCCCACTCATCCCGCCACAACTCCCCGCGTCTTCATTCCTCCCACTCTCCCCGTCACCCACTCCCACCGACTTCTCCCAACCCCACTTCTCCCGCCCCCACTCCTCCCGCCCCAACTCCTGCCGCCTCCCACTACTCTGACTATCCTCGCCTCCCACTCCATACGACTCCTCTCGCCCCAATCCTCTAGACCCACACAACCAATCCCTTCCAACTTCTCCCCACCCCACTCCTCCCGCCATCCAACTCCTCCCGCCTCCCATTCCTCTGACTTTCTTCGCCTCCTACTCCCTCCGACTCCTCCCACCTCCCATTCCTCTGAATATCCTCGTCTCCCACTCCCGACTCCTACCGCCCCCAATTCCTCCAGCCTCCCCCTTCCTCTGACAATCCTCACCCTCCCACTCCCCGACTCATCCCGCTCGCAACTCCTCTCGCCCCCAACTCCTCCCGCCTCCCACTCTTCTGACTATGCTTGCCTCCCACCCCCTCCGACTTATCCCCGCCCCCCACCGCTCCAGCCTACGGACTCTTCCCCACTCCCAAGACCCCTCCAAATCCTCGCGATTGGCGATGTGCATACGTACATACGTACGGTTGGCGTTTTGTTGTATATAGATATGCTGTAATATTATTCATATTTTAGCTGATGCGATCGCTGTTTGTTTCTTCAATTTGTACTCAGTTTTGCGTCCGTTGCAACCATTATTTCCTTAGCAACCAGCAATCAAATTTCTAGAATGAAGGAATTCTTTTTTCTTCGAATATCTTAAAATAAACTGGGAGAAGTCCCAAGAGGAAGGACGCTTGCATAGAACTGATTTATTATGAGATTTGGAGGAGGTAGGATGATGAGAGGAGAAGGCCGGTCTGCCAACCTAGAACTGTTTCTAATCATCCTACCTCCTCCAAATCTCATAATAAATCAGTTCTAAACAAGCGTTATTTTAAAGTTACTTTAATCACAAAATAACTCCAGTTAGTTCAACAGAATGAAGAGTGAAGCTTTTATTTCATCTAAATAAACTCGATTATGAAGATAAAATTTTGTTGGTAGGTAGTGACATTGTCAAAGATGTGTTCTTTGCTGGTGACTGAAGTGTGCAGAAAACGCTGCAAACTTTTCACAAACGATTATTATTGTTTGTATAGATCTTCCATCTGTGTAGATCCCTCCCTACCAACCAAAGGTACCTACTACCTACTAGGACATTTTTGAAAATTTCAACCCCAACCACCAACCAAATGGATATGAAGGGTTGAAATTTTCAAAAATGTCCTAGTAGGCAGCAGGTAATTATGGTTGGTAGGGAGGATCTATACAGAAGGGTGAGCTATACAGAAAATAATAAACCTTTGGGCAATGATTTGCAGCTTTTTTTCTTTTTTACCTGCCAACTATTGGTAGGAACTACCTACCACACCATACTGCCTTCACACCTTCACATTCAAGTTTATTAGAAAGAACTAAACGCTTCACACTCGATACCAAAAATAAGAAGCTTCATATGGAAATTTGATCACTGGTTGCTGAGAAAGCAAAACTGAATACAAATAAAAGAAATGAACAGCGATCGCATTTTAGTCAGATAAAATTAGAACGGCGATTAGAACTCTTTTGTCAATCACAATCGTGATTCTGTTTTATCGAAGGAAAACCCGTAAGTACTCGTGGGGAGCGAACGGATTGTCCTGCAGACCTCCGCGTGGTCTCAAATTTTTTTTTAAATTCAGTAGGTACTCTTCAAAATTGGTGAAAAAACGATACTTTTATTTGTAGAGTTTTCGGGCTAGGGCACTCTTGAAAATTTCAACCCTCAATTTTCACCCCTTAGAACTGACTGACGTCAACTAAAAGCTTCGCGTCCCAACTAGACCCCAAATGGAGCCCATATACCAAATTTGAACCAAATCAGTCCAGTGTTGCTGAGAAAAGTGCAACGTACGGCGGAATGGACGTATTCGCTTTTCGGATTTCTACCTACCTTGAAACGTAAACCATCAAATTTTTGATGGGGGGTTAAATTTCCAAAGGATTATTATTGAAAATTAAAATAATAAACCTCCGAGTAGCAATTTGCAGCGTTTTCATAGTTGTTTCCAAAGGTTGATTATTGAAAATATAAAACAAAATCGATCGAAGATTCGTTCTTATTCGCATTATGCCTGAATTCAACTATCGAATTTTGTGTTTCTAAAATGATATCTTACTTAGTTCTTCTGGAGGGTCATGCGGCCATTCTTCTCCACAACTGAGGCCACATAAGATCGCCAGTATGCAAATCACGAGTAGAAATTTCATGTTGCTCGCAAGTACTCACTTTGGTTGTTTCTAACAAAATCGGTGCCCGTTTGCTCTTCATATACCAATTTTGAAATACTCGTATAAATCTGAGGTTTTTTAGTTTTACATTTCTTACTGCAATAGGATAAAAATATAAGAGACATTATCGAGCATCTCGTATTACCTGCGCGATTCGTGGTGCGTCTCAATTGTCAAATCATCCATTTAGAACGAAATAGCCATCAATGAAAAATGATAGTCCGTGAATCGCATCTACGTTTTTTCAGTACATGATTTCTTTCAACAATCGGACAAACCTGAAATAGAACATTTCATTGTGGAATGATGTCTGTGCAGTTCGACCAATAAAGAACGAAACTTGCATGCATCCTTTGTGATGGTATTATTATCACCATTTCATATGTAGTGCCATGTTACGATGAACACGGTTTCAAATCTTCTTTCATATCCCGATGCACAATAGATTTGTATCGCGGTGTTTTACGCTGAATAAAAGCCTTGTCTACGGTATTTCTCTATCACTTCTATAACAATCTATTTCAGAGTAAATATGGAAAGGAGTCTTCAACCTGCAGCAGAGAAACGGAAACATTGGAAGTGAACATTCACTGAGCGACAGTAATACTTTCGACGGAGCATTGCCATTCTAGAGGACTACCTAGGAATATTGCCTTCGCAAGACATTGTCTACAACTCGCCGACAGGCCTCATGGAGTATCCGTGGACCAGTATCTGCAAGCGTTGAATGTCCTCAGTAAAGGACTGCGATTTCAGAGCTGTCACGGCTAAGGAAAACAAGATGTCGTACTGATGCTTATGACGTAGAGGGCGTATTCCCTAATCATAACTCGACATTATCACACCATGCAAGGTTTTTCTTTATGCTAATCTATGTATCTTTAGTTTCTCTGCCCGTCCCGGAAGCGGTATTTAGTTTTTTGATTTGCCAAAAGTGATAGAAACAGTGTGGAAAGACAAGAGAACTTTCCGAAAAAAAGAAGAATATCAGCCTTTGGGCGTCGCTGCGGACCTAGGGCAGGTGCCCCCCCGTGGCAAGTGCCCCTCCCGGCAAAAACTGTCTAATCTCAGGAAAACCTGCTGAAAACTGTCTAATCTCAGGAAAACCTGCTGAAAAACTGTCTAATCTCAGGAAAATTTGCAAATTTAATCAACTTTCTAATGGTATGGTCAACTTTGCGATTCGATTTCAGAAATCAAGCGTCTCGGAGGCAAAGTCCACCCCCTTCCAGCCATCTGCCCACCATCCAACCCTCAAGTCTCATGCCGATTTAATGGAAAAAAACTCCGATTTTCGCGTAAAAACTCGATTTTCTCCATGAAATTGATATTCTAATTATTTATTCCTAATAAATACTGATGATCGTGACTGAAGATCCATTATCATTGGCAGCTCATTATACTTTTGAGAGACCCATGTAGAGGAGATCCGTTCCGAGCAGGAGGTCCGTTGCTCCAGGTAGTCTAGGAGGGCAGTTTGAAACCAGGGTTCGAAACTGGCCCCTCCAAAGTGGGAACAGGTAGTTTGGAGGGTAGTTTCTCGAGGTGGTCTAGGAGGGCAGTTTGAAACCGGGGTTTAAACTGACCTAAAGAGGTAGGAGGCCAGTTGCCAGGAGGGCAGTTGCCAAGTTCCCGCCGCTGCTTCCCAGCATTCCTGACGAGCATGATTATCGATAAACTGACACTTTTACAACCAGCTTCAACCAGCTTGAATGATCTAGTTCCACTTGTGTCTGTCGTTCAACCTCCCGTATCCTGTGTTGTGGTTCTCTTTAGCGTTTTCTGTAATCTTCACATCAAGTTCATGGTGTGTACTACCTACCTATTGCTAATTCTGTGCGAATTTTACATTGTTACCAAGTACAATGAAATTTCTGAATATATGCACTGTTTTCATTTAATGTAGTACATTATTCAATTATCTATCAACACACCAAACTACAGATCTACAATATACGGATCTACAATAAATCAATCTACAACAAACAGACTATAGAGATAACCTATTAATAAATAACAGGTTATTGGAACCTATTACCCACCCTGAAAGGGAACGGTGGAACCTAATACGCAGTTTGTAACCGTTCCGCCCATCTCTAGTACAATATCGATGGTAATCATATTGGCATAGCAACAGGTATACAATCTAGGTGTTACTTCTTTCTGGAGGCGACCCTACAAGTTTGTCTCATGTTTGTAACAGTTCCGCGAAACTGCTCGGCGGAATAGGCCTGAGAAGGCGTCGCTGGTCTCCTAGACTGGGAACGAGCTCGGCATTCAGTCACTTTCCTGCCTTGCTCCTGGTAATTGGTCTCCTCACACATTTTAAATATTTTGCGGTTTCCCTTGATACCCAAAATCCATACTCATTTCATTTCGGACCTATATACGATTAAAGAGTCAAATCGATATAAACCCACACTCCGTTTTGTTATTGAACAAAACCCAATTCATATCTATATTATAATTATTTAATCATAAAATAAAATTATATGTGATGGATTGATGAAAACGAAGACTCAAACCCTGATTGAACCAGATTGAACGTTTTACATTTCACTTGCACTGTCATCAGATTTACTGACATTGTTATTTTAACAGTCTTTATTATTTGAAACTCGAGAAACACAGTAGTGTCGCCAAAAGCTGCTCGTAAATCCCCTCGTGACAGGTTTTGAAACTATTGAGAGAAGAGGGGGGGCACCTGTTAAGCCCTCCTTTAGTTGTGTGCGAACAGTGATCGTTGTAGCTCGCTTGAGTGTGAACCTTTGAGGTGTCATGTGATCATTTTGATATCAAATTTGTAGTAAATACTGTCCGAGGGGGAGTATCGCTAACTCGAGTTCCGTTTCTGAAATAGTACAATTTCTTCAGGTAATAAAATTAGTTCACAATTCGGAAGTGTTGTTCCTTTGCAAATACCGTGTCTTCCGACAAAGAGGAAGGTCAGCTTCGAGGAGGATCCCACCATAACATCAGAAGTGGGATAAACAACTTACGTGCCGGATTAAGTGAAAATTGTGAATTCAATAGTGGCTCTGTGAACAATTATTTCGTGAAAACGTCGGAAACGCTCGGGATGTTTGTGAAAACGTCGGTAATTCAAGTCTACGTCCGCCATTTTCAGGACGAGTCGAAAATACCTCGAGGGGAAAACCCTCCACCGGACCAGAGAGGATGGACGAGGCGAGGGGGGTACACTCTCCCAGATCACGCACTTCCGAACGCGATGTTGCCGAATTTTTACGAGTGCTGACGAGACACGAGTGGAGATCGTCGGAGACCTCCTGTTCCTCCACCCCCCTCACCATACGCTCGGACAAGTATGATTTCAGGAATGAACTACACAATTTATTATTTGGACAAGCGAGTTATGAAAGCAATGACTGACAAATCTCTTTGAATCAAGAATCACCTCTTCAAAACGCTGCCCAAATGATTAATCCTCTTCTTCCTCATCTCCACAAAACTTCAATCTTCGCTGTGGGCATTGTTGACTAACTGAAAAAGTTTTTGAGCGTCGCACATCAGTCTTTGAGACTACCTCAGCAAGTCACCTACCAAAGCAACCCATCACCAGTACAATATTACTTGCTTTGCCTGCAACCAAGGAGGATACATCGCACCGAACTGTCCCAAGAAGAAGCAGTCATCAAGACCAGGCCCGGGAGAATACAAAAGTCTGATGTCCAAGCCAGCAGAGAAGCACGTTGGCCTATGCGTTGCTAATCCAGAAGGCACTTTTACTACCGAGGTGATGTATTCCACTATTTTTGGTTTATCATTTTCAATAATGAACCTCTGGAATCGACCAAGATTAAAACAATTTTAACCCCCCCTCAAAATTTGTTGGTTTACATTTCAAGGTATGTAGAATCCAAAAATCTGCTGATTTTGATGAAATTTAGTATGTGGACTCAATTTTGGGTCTAGTTTTGCCCCTAAGATTTGGTTGATGTCGGTCACTTCTAAGGGTTAAAATTTTGAAAACGTCCTAGCTCAAAAAAAAGTTAGGTATAAAGGTAGGTATTGTTTTTCCTTCAATTTAAGACAGTATAGAATTTTTGAGACCACACGGAGCTCTGTGGAACAGACCGTTCATTCCCTATGAGAACTTGGGGTTGGACTTAGGATGAATCAGAAACACGAGTGATCTATATTGAAAATTTTAAACCTTTATGTAATCATATTCAGCGTTTTTCGTCTCAGGGTCAGAATGCTCTCTCCTTCGTATGTCCTTTAGTTCTAAATTACAAGGCACTTCCTTTAACAATATAGTTCATTTGCATGGAATAGGATCTGCAGTAACCATTTCTAAATGCCAAAACGAGTTTTAATTATCATCAATGGTCGTGATACCATGTTTTGTTTCACATAGTGGCAGATAGAGCTGTCTTCCAGTGCCCATAATTTTGGGGCGAGAATTCTTGTGACAGATTATTATATGGTGATTATCCCAAATACGTGCAAATTGAGGAAGGACGATCCTCCTATCATGTCTTCTACTACTGAGAATATTTTGGACCTACTGGACTTTTATGAATGAAATCGTGTTAAATCGAAGACACAATTCTTGGAATTGAGTCAAAAGTTTTATTGATAATGATATTAAGAGAGATAAGCATTCTGGAACTGATAACACTTGCAAATCTAATTATGAATTTTCTGATTTTTGATAGATCGATGTTCTCTGGATCGGTTTACAAAGGATGTGGTTGTGTTGTTCAGTGAGATCCCAGGCTGTCACACCAAAACCGTTCCATTCTTTGATTTACCCACACATACAGACTCCATTATCAGAAAGTCGTCATTTCCCACTAATGATGTGAATTTCAACGAATTACACA